>JAWMAR010001028.1:217937-230437 GCA_036785375.1 Leucoraja ocellata | reverse complement strand
TTCGAGCCAGCACCGCCATTCAATGTGATCATGGCTGATCATCCCCAATCGAGAGCATCCTTACCAACTGCATCACAGTATGGTATGGCAACTGCTCTGTCTACGACCGGAAGGCATTGCAGAGGGTGGTGAAAATTGCCCAACGCATCACCGGTTCCACGCTCCCCTCCATTGAGTCTGTCCAAAGCAAGCGCTGTCTGCGGAGGGCGCTCAGCATCGCCAAGGACTGCTCTCACCCCAACCATGGACTGTTTACCCTCCTACCATCCGGGAGGCGCTACAGGTCTCTCCGTTGCCGAACCAGCAGGTCGAGGAACATCTTCTTTCCGGCGGCTGTCACTCTACTCAACAACGTACCTCGGTGACTGCCAATCACCACCCCCCCCCCCCCCCCCCGGACACTTATTATTTTTTTTATTCAAATCGTTTGCTATGTCGCTCTTCAAGGGAGATGCTAAATGCATTTCGTTGTCTCTGTACTGTACACTGACAATGACAATTAAAATTGAATCTGAATCTGAATCTGAATCTGAATCAGTCCCCCGTTCCTGCCTTCTCCCCATATCCCCTGACCACTATTTTTAAGAGCTATATCTAGCTCTCTCTTGAAAGCATCCAGAGAACCTGCCTCCACTGCCCTCTGAGGCAGAGAATTCCACAGAGTAATGTCCACAGAACCAGTATGATGAAAAGAGGAAGGAGAAAAAAATAGTGTGGGAAGGAACTGCAGATGCTGGGTTAAACCGAAGATAGACACAAAATGCTGGAGTAACTCAGCGGGACAGGCAGCATCTCTGGAGGTTTCTTGATTAGTGCGGGTGTCAGAGGTTATGGGGAGAAGGCAGAAGAATGGGGTTAGGAGGGAGAGATAGATCAGCCATGATTGAATGGCGGAGTAGACTTGATGGGCCGAATGGCCTAATTCTGCTCCTATCACTTATGACCTTATGATCTTACGAGGCCTCGACCCGAAACGTCACCCATTCCTTCTGTCCAGAGGTGCTGTCCGTCCCGCTGAGTTACTCCGGCATTTTGTGTCTATCTTCCAGAACGAAACTATAGTGTTGGGTCGGTGTGACTGTAACACACTGTAGTAGCTGGAAACATAAATAGAACAGAGCGTGCCTTAATATTGCTGCAGGTCAGGCTGGGCTCTGTTGGAACAGGGTGATCGGTCAGAGACAGAGAGGTGAGAGGAGTCAGGGTCACATTACTGGACTGAAAGGAGGTCCTCTGCAAAAGGGTTGTGTTTCCTCAATGTAATAGCCCTGTCCCATTGTACGAGTTCATTCCAAGAGCTCTCCCGAGTTTAAAAAAAAACAAACTCGTGGTAAGCACGGAGAATGAACATAGCGGCTACGTCAGAGCTCGGGGACGTCTCTTAGCGGCTCGTAACGCTAACGGCAGGTACTCGGGAAGACTCGCTATTGGCAGGTAAGCACGGGAAGACTTGTGAAGGTTTTTCAACATGTTGAAAAATGTCCACGAGAGCCCTGAGTACCGACGAGTGGCCATTACCGTAAATCTCCGAGTTCAAATCAGTGCAAACTCGGGGAGAGCTCTTGGAATGAACTCGTACAGTGGGACAGGGCTTTAAAGCTCAGCCATGATCGCAATGAATGGCGGTGCTGGCTCGAAGGGCCGAATGGCCTCCTGCACCTATTTTCTATGTCTACAACATTACAAGTCTAACTTGCACACTAAATTGAAACGTGAAGTGTAGATGGGATGACGTGAAGGTGTACACCAAACATTTAGTCATCCAAATGTACAAACTTATACTTTATTACAAAGTCTATAACTTCAGGTAGCCCTTGCTTTCTCCCTCCTTCCCCTCCCCTTTCCCAGCTCTCCCACAAGCCTACTGTCTCCGCCTCTTCCTTTCTTTTTCCTGCCCCCCCGACATCATTCTGAAGAAGGGTCTTGAAACGAAACGTCGCCCATTTCCTTTGCTCCATAGATGCTGCCACCTTCTCCGTGGATTGTCACCTTGTCATGGTGGAGAAGCTTGTGTGGACCTGAGATACTGAGAGCGATGCCGTCTGGAGCTACGCTCCTGGTAGGGCCACCCATGGCGATAAGGTCAAGGGGGAGGTCCCTGACAAAGAGCAATCCAACCAAGACCCCAACGGTGGAACAGGCGGAGGACGATGGCTGACCTTAGTGGAGCGTCACAACGGCTGGGAAGGCGGATGAAGGCTGCAGCAGACAAGGGTCTCCGGTCGTCTTGGACTCCATGCCACTGGATCCTGACTCAGATCTGTCAAGGACCGTGGGGTGGCTGTCTGTGCACCAGTCTCCCCACGTTAAACAAAGTCACGCACAGGCGTCCTCCATGAGAGGAGAGTCATACTGGTTTCGAGTGACTGCCGATTATGATGAATGAGATGCTGCCTCACCCGTTAAGTTTCTCCAGCATTTTTGTCTACCTTCAAAGAATAGTATTTTTTCTTTAAGCATACAGCGACCTTTTAGTCAGCAGTTTGAATAAGGGATGCTGCTAACTCTTTTCTTTATTTTTGATCAAAAATATTGATTCAAATATTAAAATAATATATACAGTACAGTACAAAACAAAACATAATCCACCACCATAATACCCGACAAATATTAAACATCAAATAATATCAAACAATTGGAACTGCTTTCTTTTTCTTGATAACAATACTGAAAAATATGAATTCCATAGTTTGTGACATAAATACACGTTTTAATGGGATAATTATATACAGATGTAACATTTCCATTTTGATATCGGGGGGGGGGGGGGGGCGGGCTGTGGGCAAATATGAGTCAAACCGATAGCTTAATTGTTAAAGAGTTAAAAGATAGCCTAATCGATAAAGAGCTGAGAAGAGGAATCAGAGCTGCCAAGAAAAGGTACTCTGAGAAGTTGAGGAGCAAGTTCTCAGCTAGTGATTCTTCTTCAGTTTGGAAGGGCATGCAAGAAATCACCAGCTATAAGAGGAAAGCCCCCCGCTCTTTGGACAATCGTCAGCTGCCGAACGACCTGAATGAGTTTTACTGCAGGTTTGAAAATCAGAAACGTAACCCTGGTACCCCCTCCCCAACAAACACAGCCAGACCCCAGTCTGCAAAGAATGGACCCTGCACCCACTCCATCCCATTCACCACGTCACACCTACTTAAGGCAAGACTCCAGTATGAAAAGAGTGGACCCTTTCCCACCCCAACCAACACTTCACACCCACTCACAGCCTGACCTCAGTCTGCAAAGACTGGATCCTTCTACACCCACCCCACTCCAATCACCACTTCACACCCAATGACTGCACCTCCACAGACACCTCTGTCAAGCTTCTCAAGTTTGTGGATGACACAACCCTGATGGAACTGACCCAGGATGGGGATCTCTGTACTCTTTTCAGTTTGACATATTTCCTATAACATGGTGCCCAGAACTGAACACAATATTCTAAATGTGGTCTCACCAATGTCTTATACAACTGCAACATGACCTCCCAACTTCTATACTCAATACTCTGACTGATGAAGGCCAAAGTGCCAAAATACTTTTTGACCACCTGATATACCTGCGACACAACCTTCAAGGAACCATGCAACCATCAACCATTCCTCTGCCCACCTGGCTAATTGATCCAGATCCTGCTGCAATCTTTCACAACCATCTTCACTATCTGCAAAACCACTCACTTCTGTATCATCAGCAAACGTGCTAATCTTGCCCTGTTCTGTGACGTTTCAGAGTGCTGGAGTAACTCAGCAGGTCAGTCTGAGGATAAATGTTGGGAGGTCATGTTGCAGTTGCATAAGAAGTTGGTGAGGCCGCATTCAGAGTATTGTGTTCAGTTCTGGGCACCATGTTATAGGAAAGATGTCATCAAACTGGAAAGGGTACAGTGAAGATTTATTAGGATGTTGCCAGGACTAGAGGGTCAGAGCTATAGGGAGAGGTTGAGTAGGCTGGGACTCTATTTAATGGAGCACAGGAGGATGAGGGATGATCTAACAGGTGTATGCCATCATGATTTGAATAGATATGGTTGAGTCTTTTGCCCAGAGTAAGTGAATCGAGGAGCAGAGGACATAAGTTTAAGGTGAAGGGCAAAAGATTTAATAGGAATCTGTGGGGTATGTTTTTCCCACAAAGGGTGGTAGGTGTATGGGACAAGCTGCCAGAGGAGGTAGTTGAGGCAGGGACTATCGCAACATTAAAGAAACAGTTAGACAGGTACATGGATAGGACAGGTTCGGAGGGATATGGATCAAATGTGGGCAGGTGGGACTAGTGCAGATGGGACATGCTGGGCCGAAGGGCCTGTTTCCACACTGTATCACCCTATGACTCTATCTTTCCCTCTCAAACCCATTCTCCTGCCTTCTCCCCATTACCCCTGACACCCGTATCAATCATGAATCTATCAATCTCCTCCTGAAAAATGTCCATTGACTTGACCTCCACAGCTGTCTGTGGCAATGAATTCCACAGTTCACCACCCTCTGACGTAGTAAGACATTTCTGCTCATCTCCCTTCCTAAAGGAATGTCTTTTAATTCTGAGGCTGTGGCCACTGGTCCTAGACTCTCCCACTAGTGGAAACATCCTCTCCACATCCACTCCATCCTGGTTTTTTCCAAGGCTGGGGCAGATGGCAACAGCTTCACACCATGTCCCAAAGCTTGCGTCCTGTCCTGCATCACCCCAAGGCAGCAGAGATGTTATAGGAGAGGGCAAGCATTGTAACAAAGTAGCTCACGATGGTTTGGGTAACATTCAGGGATGTCTATGCATGGCACATCATGAATATTACTGAAGAACGGTCTTGACCCGAATTATAATCTATACCTTTTCTCCACAGATGCTGCCTGACCCACTGAGTTACTCCAGCACTCAGTGACATGTCACCTATCCATGTTCTCCACAGATGCTGCCTGACCCGCTGAGTTACTCCAGCACTCTGTGAAACGGCACCTATCCATGTTCTCCACAGATGCTGCCTGACCCACTGAGTTACACCAGCACTCTGTGATATGTCACCTATCCATGTTCTCCACAGATGCTGCCTGATCCACTGTTACTCCAGCATTCTGTGAAACGTCGCCTATTCATATTCTCCGCAGATGCTGCCTGACCCACTGAGTTACTCCAGCCCTCTGTGATATGTCACCTATCCATGTTCTCCACAGATGCTGCCTGACTCGCTGAGTTACTCTAGCATTCTGTGAAACGTCGCCTATTCATATTCTCCGCAGATACTGCCTGACCCGCTGAGTTACTCCAGCACTTTGTGACTTTTTCCCTTCACCCATCTGCCCAGGCCCACACTCCCCCCTCCTTTCCTATGTTCCTTTCCACCCATAAACCTCTCTCTGCCTTTACATTTCACTCCTCTTTCAAATCTGCTCTACTTATCTACATGCATTTTCTTCTTCACTTTTTAGTCATAGAATGATGCAGTGTTCAGCCCAACTTGCCCACACCGACCAACATGTTACATCTAAACTAGTCCCACTCACACGCGTTTGGCCCATATCCATCTAAATCTGTCCTATCCATGTACGTGTCCAAATGTCTCTTAAACATTAGGATAGTCCCAGCCTTAACTACCTCCTCTGGCAGCTCGTTACATACACCCAGCACCCTTTGTGTGAAAAATCTACTTCAGATTCCTGTTAATTTCTGAAATATTGGTCATAAATTTGGTGCAAAAATGCTCCAAAATAAGGCTCAGAATGGATCAGAGAGCATCTAAAACCCCTGAGCTTCCAGGGCCCTTAAGCAGGCCCTGGACCCTGGCATTGAGGGACTTCACGCTTCGCGCTTGTGATGTGCACTGCACGCACATGATTTCACATTAAGTTTTTTGTAATCCTGTCATTCCACCCCCCTTTTTGAAATGCTTCGTACGGGCCTGTATTTGGAATAAATTGTCCCTAGAGTGTGTAGGTTAGTGTCAATGTGCGGGGATCGCTGGTCGGTGCGGACTCGGTGAGCCGAAGGGCCTGTTTCCGCATTATACTAAACTAAAACTCAATGTTACTGGGAATACAGACCTTCCTCTGTAAGGAAAAAGTGTTTCCTCGTCTCCGTTCTAAAATGGCTTACTCCTTATTCTTAAACTGTGGCCCCTGGTTCTGGATTCTTAAACTGTGGACCCTGGCTACTGTACAGTATATGTAGCGTGGTGGCACAGTGGTAGAGTTGCTGCCTTGCAACGACAGAGACCCCGGTTCGATCCCGACTAAGGGTGCTTTCTATCTTTTATTTCTTTTTAAATCTTTTTATTAAATTTTTTCAAAAACAAAAATAAAACAGCATAAAAAGACCCCCAATAATGACAAACATAACAGTGATATTGATACATAGGGATCAGGATTACATTAATAACAAGTATGAGTCTAGTGTCAAAATACACATTGGGTATAGACCTCCCAGTCTCTATGTAAATATAGTTAAGTGTTTAAAAGAGAATGTATTTATAAAAAGAAAAAGATAAAAAGAAAAAAAAGAGAAAAAACAAAAAAACAAAACCCCCTAAACTAAAGAAAATGCAAAACTAAATCTGGGCTACAAAGAATTTCAACAATTTAAGTCTCTGTTTGTCGTCAAGTCCGTTCCACCGTATAAAAGTAAAATAATTATTATAACGGAGAGAGGACAATTTATATTGTGTGAAAATGTTGGATAAAACTTCCCCAAGTCATAGCAGGGTGATTTCTGTACGGAGATTGTACCTTCTCACCTTGACCGCGTGGGTTTTCTCCGGGAGCTCTGGTTCCCTCCCACACTCCTAAGACGTGCAGGTTTGTAGGTTAATTGGCTTTGGTAAAAGTTGTAAATTGTAAATTGTTCCTCTTCTGCAGTTGTACAGGGCCCTAGTGAGACCACACCTGGAGTATTGTGTGCAGTTTTGGTCCCATAATTTGAGGAAGGACATTCTTGCTATTGAGGGAGTGCAGCGTAGGTTTACAAGGTTAATTCCAGGGATGGCGGGACTGTCATATGCTGAGAGAATGGAGCGGCTGGGCTTGTACACTCTGGAGTTTAGAAGGATGAGAGGATATCTCATTGAAATATATAAGATAGTTAAGGGTTTGGACACGCTAGAGGCAGGAAACATGTTCCCGATGTTGGGGGAGTCCAGAACCAGGGGCCACAGTTTAAGAATAGGGAGTAAACCATTCACAACGGAGACGAGGGAACACTTTTTCTCAGAGAGTGGTGAGTCTGTGGAATTCTCTGCCTCAGAGGGCGGTGGAGGCAGGTTCTCTGGATACTTTCAATAGAGATCTAGATAGGGCTCTTAAAAATAGCTGAGTCAGGGGATATGGGGAGAAGGCAGGAACGGGGTACTGATTGGGGATGATCGGCCCTTTGCTGGCTCGAAGGGCCGAATGGCCTACTCCTGCACCTATTGTCTATTGTCCTAGTGCGTAGGATCGTGCTAGTGCGGACACTGTGGGCCGAAGGGCCTGTCTCCGCGCCGTATCTCTAAAGTCTAATGAGTTTTCCCTGGCTGATGTACATTGCCCTTTTCAAGACTTGTCACTGCATGCACACTGGGCTTTGACGGTTCCAGTGAATGGTCCATTCATTGCACACTGTGCACCTTTCTCCTTCAGCGAGGTTCGAATGAACAGGTGAATAGACGGCAATTCTGGTGACGTGTAGTCAGCTATTTCATCAATCACTATCCATCATTACTCCTGACCTGTGGGGTCAGTCTGACTTCCTCTTGATGCCTCATGAAGGTGGAAAGCACTGCTAAACAAATGCCTCCAGGAAACTTACCAACATACGTAACACATTGTATGCAGTGGTAGACAAAAGTGCTGGAGAAACTCAGCGGGTGCAGCAGCATCTATGCAGTGAAGGAAATAGGCAACGTTTCGGGCCGAAACCCTTCTTCAGACATTGTACGCAGTCCCTAGTACTCAAAACAATTAGCACGCAATAGGAAAGCAGTTTTTAATGTTTTCTCCCTTCACTTTAGTTTTAGTTTAGTTTGGAGATACAGTGTGGGAACAGGCCTTCGGCCCACCGAGTCCGTGCCGACCAACGATCATCCCGTACGTACACCAGTTCTATCCTACACTCGAGGGACAATTTACAGAGGCCAATTCACCTGCCGTTAAATTGTACTTTGTTTAGATTAGTTTAGTTTGGAGATACAGCACGGAAACAGGCCCTTCGGCCCACCGAATCCACATGGACCAGTGGTCCCCGCACACTAACATTATCTTTCACACACATTGGGGACAATTTTTACATTCACCAAACCAATTAACCTACAAACCTGTACGTCTTTGGAGTGTGGGAGGAAACCGGAGATAGAAACATAGAAACATAGAAATTAGGTGCAGGAGTAGGCCATTCGGCCCTTCGAGCCTGCACCGCCATTTAATATGATCATGGCTGATCATCCAACTCCGTATCCCGTACCTGCCTTCTCTCCATACCCTCTGATCCCCTTAGCCACAAGGGCCACATCTAACTCCCTTAAATATAGCCAATGAACTGGCCTCAACTACCCTCTGTGGCAGAGAGTTCCAGAGATTCACCACTCTCTGTGTGAAAAAAGTTCTTCTCATCTCGGTTTTAAAGGATTTCCCCCCTTATCCTTAAGCTGTGACCCCTTGTCCTGGACTTCCCCAACATCGGGAACAATCTTCCTGCATCTAGCCTGTCCAACCCCTTAAGAATTTTGTATGTTTCTATAAGATCCCCTCTCAATCTCCTAAATTCTAGAGATCTTGGAGAAAACCCACGCAGGTCACGGGGAGAACGTGCAAACTCCGTACAGACAGCACGGGATCGAACCGGGTCTCCGGCGCTGCAAGTGCTGTAAGGCAGCAACTCTACCGCTGCGCCACCGTGCTGCCTGCTGATGAACATATCTATACCCGACCATGTAATAGACACTTCATATAATGGCCGAACATATGAAATATCTACCATTGCGTTTCAATTAGATTTTCTGTTGATTTGAATTAGTCTGTCACGAGCAGTTTTCATTTGATTGATGTTCTGCATCATTAATGAGACGGGTTATCTTTCCCGAGCAAAAGGAGAGGAACTCGTCATTTCTGAAGCTGCTGATGTAGAATTCTCTTCCATTGAGTGTCAGCAGGCAGCACATCACTGAGGTCAGTCGATGACATTTATCTTTGGGGGAAATAAATGGTCGCAAATTTCCTAAAGAAATCAAGAAAGCTGAAGAAGGCTCCCGACCCGATACGTCACCTGTCCATGTCCTCCAGAGATGCTGCCTGACCCGCTGAGTTACTCCAGCAGTCTGTGAAACGTCACCTATCCATATTCTCCACAGATGCTGCCTGACCCGCTGAGTTACTCCAGCAGTCTGTGAAACGTCACCTATCCATATTCTCCACAGATGCTGCCTGACCCGCTGAGTTACTCCAGCAGTCTGTGAAACGTCACCTATCCATGTTCTCCACAGATGCTGCCTGACCCGCTGAGTTACTCCAGCACTTTAGTTTCAGTTTTTAGATTTAGTTTAGGTTTTAGAGATACAGTGTGGAAACAGGCCCTCCGATCAGCGACCCCCGCACAGTAACACTACCCTACACACACGAGGGACAATTTACATTTATACCAAGCCAATTAACCGACAAACCTGTACGTCTTTGGAGTATGGGAAGAAACCGACGATCTCGGAGAAAACCCACGCAGGTCACGGGGAGAACGTACAAACTCCGTACAGACAGTGCCCGTGGTTAGGATGGAACCTGGGTCTCATGCGCTGCGAGGCAGTAGCTCTACCGCTGCGCCACCGTGCCTCCCAAATCTTGAATTTGTATGCATTGGAGTATTTCACTACCCGGTGAGAATTGTTTTGTTCATTCATAGTTAAGCTGGTGCGTTTGATTGTTCTCGAGCAATCCATTCAAGGAAGGAAACAATCCACAAATCCTTGTCTGCAATCGTAGGTAATGCATCAGTACACCCGGCAGTGAGCACAACATACACAAGCTCCTCACATAAAGCAACACTCTCTGGAGCCTGTGGAACTATTAATATTCAACATAGGCACAAAAAGCTGGGGTAACTCAGCGGACAGGCAGCATCTCTGGAGAGAAGAAAAGGGTGACTTTTCGTGTCGAGACCCTTGTTCAAACTGAGAGTTAGAAACGAGAGGGAAACGAGAGATATGGAAGGGTAAGGTGTGAAAATTCGAGATCAAAGGGGACAAGGATCAAGGGGAAATGCAGAATGGTTCAATTGGTACCAAGCCAATTAACCTACAAGCCTGCACGTCTTTGGAGTGCGGGAGGAAACTGAAGATCTCTGAGAAAACCCACGCGGCACATGGGAAGAATGTACACAGCACCCGTAGTCAGGATCGAACCCAGGACTCTGGCGCTGTTAGATAGTAGCTCTACCACTGCGCCACCATGCTGCAAATTTGTGCCAATGTTTATTATGTTAAGTTATATTAATATTAATAATATTAGGACAATTAATGGGCCTGTCCCACTTGGCGATTTTTTTTTAGGCAACTGCCGGTGACAGTCATAGTCGTAGCAGGTCGCCGAGAAACCGGCGACAAGCTACGTCATCCTGGCGACAACCTACGTCAGGAGAAGTCAATCTACGCTCATTGGCGTCAAACCCACTGTCGCCGAAAATGTTTCAACATGTTGAAAATTTAGCGGCGACCAGAAAGACGCCACAGCATATTGCGCGACTGAAGAGACGACTCCCGGCGACCACTGGCAACCGTGTGGCGACAAACTAGTCGTCTGTAGTTGCCGGAAAAAGGCCCATTAGTCGCTGGACAGAAGCAAGCCATTAGCAAAGTCTCTCAAGACCAGCAAGGACAGATCTTTGCAGTCACAAACATTTTGCAATCACGATAGTCCTTATGATCAGCACAACGGAAGTGGAAATATGTGTTCATAAGTGATAGGAGCAGAATTAGGCCATTCGGCCCATCAAGTCTACTTCACCATTCAATCGTGGCTGACCTATCTTCCCCTCTTAACCCCATTTTAATTGAGTTTAGTTTAGAGATACAGAGTAGAAACAATCTCTTTGCCCCACCAAGTGCACACTGACCAGCGATCCCCGCACACAAACACTTTACTAGGGGCAGTTTGCATTTATATCAAACCAATTAACATCTTTGGAGTGTGGGACGAAACCGAAGGTCTTGGAGAAAACCCACGCTGGTCACGGGGAGAACGTACAAACTGTGTACAGTTGGGGTCGAACCTGGGTCCCTGGCACTGGAAGGCGATAGCTCTACCCACTGCACCACTGTGCCGCCCTAGTAAATCTTGCCAATTTTCCAACTATGTTCATGTCAGTGGTAGAAATTAAACAGACTTATCAAAAGAGTCAGAGAGTCATACAGCATGTAAACAGGCCCTTCGGCCCAACTTGCCCATGGGTCAATAGACAATGGACAATAGATGCAGGAGTAGGCCATTTGGCCCTTCGGCCAGCACCGCCATTCAATGTGATCATGGCTTATCATCCCCAATTAGTACCCCGTTCCTGCCTTCTCCCCATATCCCCTGACTCCGCTGTTTTTAAGAGCCCTATCTAGCTCTCTCTTGAAAGCATCCAGAGAACCTGCCTCCACCGCCCTCTGAGGCAGAGAATTCCACAGACTCACCACTCTCTGTGAGAAAAAGTGTTTCCTCGTCTCCATTCTAAATGGTTTAGCCCTTATTGTTAAACTGTGGACCCTGGTTCTGGACTCCCCCAACATCAGGAACATGTTTCCTGCCTCTAGTATGTCCAAGCCCTAAGCAATCTTGATGGGGAGGGTGCTCCTCAAACTGCGGAGCATCCTGGACAATACAGCTCACCCCCCTCCGTGACACACTGGTCAACCTGAGGAGCACCTTCAGCAACAGACTGGTCCCACCAAGATGCAGCACAGAACGCCACAGGAGATCCTTCTTCCCTGTGGCTATCAAACTGTACAACTCCTCCCCTTTCTGTTGTGGGGTAGACTGAGACTGAGACTGACTCCCCCCCACCCCTCACCCCCTCCCCCTCCCCAATCTTTGCACATCCCCAATCCTTTCCACTCGTCACTTTAATTTCATGTTTTGTGTATTTTGTGTTTTATGACAGTTGGCCGATCAATTTCCCTCCTGGAATAAATAAAGTTTCTATCATATCATATCGTATCGATTTAGCCCTTAGGGCTAACGGAATCAAGGGATATGGGGAAAAAGCAGGAACGGGATACTGATTGTGGATGATCAGCCATGATCATATTGAATGGCGGTGCTGGCTCGAAGGGCCGAATGGCCTACTCCTGCACCTATTTCCTGTTTCTATGTATCGTATCGTAATGAATTAATTTTTTTCAGTGCAGTCTGCCTCTGGTGTGGAGAACACTATAGTTTGGACAATAAACAATTGACAATAGGTGCAGGAGTAGGCCATTCGGCCCTTCGAGCCAGCTCCGCCATTCAATGTGATCATGGCTGATCATCCCCAATCAGTACCCCGCTCCTGCCTTCTCCCCATATCCCCT
>JAWMAR010001028.1:172180-217737 GCA_036785375.1 Leucoraja ocellata | reverse complement strand
CACAGTTCAGTTGATTCGCAGCAGAATCACAGTTGTGGACTCTCCCTCGCGATCTTCCGAGTGACTGACTCACGTCCAGGCATCTGGTGTTTTATAGTCCTGTTCCCCCCCCCCCCCCCCGGAAGGGGCGTTATCTTCATCGTGGTCATTGACAGGCTAGAGGACCAATCAGCTGATCTCAAGATTTTTAAACATTCATAACTTTTTTATTTTTCACCGATTGGAAAAATCCTCGGGGCTGGCTCAGCGGAGGAGGACTGTGAGTAAGATGGCCAGAAATTAAAGCGATACATGACAGGAAGTGTCAAGGTGAGACTTTTAGTTATATAGATAGTGTTTATGGGTGTGTGTTTTCAATAGCTACTGTTTCCAACTCCGACCAGATGTCACATCAGTTCAGATTTAAATATAAATAAAAGTATTCTCCAATACCGTGCTAAGACTGAAGGAAACTGATTAGATTCATAGCAAAGATAGACACAAAAAGCTGGAGTAACTCAGCGAATCAGACAGCGTCTCTGGAGAAAGGATGTGGTGACGTTTCAGATCAAGATCTCCTCTCCAGAGATGCAATCTGTCCTGCTGAGTTACTATAGATTTTGTGTGTCTATATTCAGTTTAAACCAGCATCTGCATTTCCTTCCTACACATAGATTCATAGCAACTTGTTTCAGCAACTTTTTCAGCACTTTAAAGTTTTGCATATTGTTTGTGCCCTCGAGACCCTTCTTCAGACTGAACTAAAGTCCTGTCGGTGAGAGTGCTTGTCTGAAGAAGGGTCTCGAGACGAAACGTCACCCATTCCTTCTCTCCAGAGATGCTGCCTGTCCCGCTGAGTTACTCCAGCTTTTTGTGTCTGTCTTCAATTTCAGAGTTAAATTAAAAAAACAGAGTGCTGGAGGAACTCAGCGGGCGAGGCAGCATCTGTGGAGGGAATGGATTATCAGTTGTTTCGAGAAAGGGTTCTTCTACAATAGGAAGGAACTGCAGATGCAATTGTCTTTGCTAAACGCCAAATGATTCCGGGAATGCTGAGGTGAGAGGGTGAGAGGGTGAGAGAGTGAGAGAGAGGGAGTGAGAGAGAGAGAGAGAGAGACAGTGTGAGAGGGAGTGAGATAGAGATAGAGATAGAGAGAGAGAGAGAGAGAGAGAGAGAGAGAGAGAGAGAGAGAGAGAGAGAGAGAGAGAGAGAGAGAGAGAGAGAGAGAGAGAGCACGAGAGAGAGAGGGGGGGAGAGAACGAGGGACAGAGAGATACTGCGAGGGAGGAGAAAGGGGGAGAGAGAGAGAGGGAGGGAGAGAGGGAGAGGGAGAGCGAGAGAGAGAGAGAGTGAGAAAGAATGAGATATAGAGAGATTCCAGCCTCTTAACCCCAAGCACTGTGGTAGATCAACGCTTACAAAATAATCATCCAGATCTTGACATTTAGAATACTAATAGATTTAATCTGCTATAATTTTTAGAGGTACAGTATGACTTTTTATATCCTTGCATGTTTAAGCAGCAAGATCTTACAGCAATTTCACCGGGTGATTACTTTTCCATTAGCGACTGTTATGTTGATGAAACAGGACGTCGGGTTGAGCATTCCAAGATGGCGGCTGTTACGCTCCACTATCTACTACACCTCAGTGCATTGGATAACGCAGGAGTGGAGTATCTTGCTCTGCTCTATGATCTTTGGTCCTGCCCTTGTTAGACGTCCCAAAATACAACACCTCACACTTCTCTGTATTTAATTCCATCAACCATTCCTCCGCCCACCTGGCCAATCGATCTAGATCCTGCTGCAATCTTTCACAACCATCTTCACTATCTGCAAAACCACTCACTTTTGTATCATCAGCAAACTTGCTAACCTTGCCCTGAATGTTCTCATCCAAATCATTGATGTAGATGTCAAACAGTAACTGGGCCCAGCACCGAACCCTGAGGCACACCACTAGTCACAGGCCTCCAGTCTGAGAAACAACCTTCCACCATTACCCTCTGCTTCCTTCCATGGAGCCAATTTGCGATCCATTCAGCTATCTCTCCTTGGATCCCATGCGATCTAACCTTCCAGAGCAGCCTACCATGCGGAACCTTGTCGAACACCTTGCTGAAGTCCATCTACACACATCTACAGCTCTGTCCTCATCAACCTTTTTGGGTCGCGTCTTCAAAAAAATCAATCAGATTTGTGACACGACCTCCCACATACAAACTATCCTTAATCAGCCCTTGCCCATCCAAATGCCTGTATATCCTATCCCTCAGTAACTTACCAACTATAGATGTTACGCTCACCGGCCTATAGTTCCCAGTAATTTCCCTGCAGCCCTACTTCTGAGAGTCAGGGGAAACGAGAGATATAGACAGTGATATAGAGAACTATAGGACACATGAATGAAAGATATATACAAAAAAGTAACGTTGATCAAAGGAAAGGTAGAGCTCACAATGGTCCATTGTTGGCTGTGGGGTAGGTGATAAGTTATACAGACAATGAAATTCAACAGGACGACAAGTGAAACTAGTACAACTACGGTGGGGGGAGGGAGGGGGGAAGCAAGGATTACTTGAAGTTAGAGAAATCAATGTTCATACCGCTGGGGTGTAAGCTGCCCAAGCGAAATAGGAGATACTATTCGTCCAACTTGCGCTGGGCCTCACTCTGACAATTGACGAGGCTCGATACAGAAAGGTCAGTGTGGGAACGGGAGGTGGAGATGTTGTCAATGTGAAATGTGGCAGAGACAATATGGCTAGGAAGGAACGGCGGATGCTAGTTTAAACCGAAGATAGACACAAAGTGCCGGAGCAAACTCAAAGGGACAGGCAGCATCTCTGGAAAGAAGGAATGGGTGACATTGCGGGTCGAGATCTTTCTTCCCATTTTTAACCACTACAGATCACAAAGGACCATCTTTTTTCATTCATAGGTTCTTAAGATATAGGAGCAGATAAAAGCCATTTGGCCCATCAAGTCTACTCTGCCATTCAATCGTGGCTGATCTATCTTTCCCTCTCAACCCCATTCTCTTGCCTTTTCCCCATAACCTCTGACACCCGTACTAATCAAGAATCGGACAATCTCCGCTTTAAACACACCAAATGCTTGGCCTCCTTTGGCAATGTGAGAATGTTATTAATCTGGTCAGAATTTTCTCTCCATTCATTTTAATATCTTTGAACTGTGAACATGGAATATTGAAGATGGAACATAGAACAGTACAGCACAGGAACATGCCCTTTGGCCCACAATGTTTGTGCCCAATATGGTGCCAAGTTATCTCATCTGCTTGTAGATAGAAATGCTGGAGAAACTCAGCGGGTGAGGCAGCATCTATGCAGCGACCCTTCTTTAGACTGATGTAGGGGGGGGGGGGGGGGGCGGGAAGAAGAAAGGAAGGCGGAGACAGTGGGCTTGTGGGAGAGCTGGGGAGGGGAAGGAGGGAGAAAGCAGGGACTACCTGAAATTGGAGAAGTCAATGTTCATACTGCTGGGGTGTAAACTACCCAAGCTAAATATGAGTTGCTGCTCCTCCAATTTGCGGTGGGACTCACTCTGGCCATGGAGGAGGCCCAGGACAGAAAGGTCGGAATGGGAGGAGGAGTTGAAGTGCGGAGCCACCGGGAGAACAGGTTGGATATTGCAAACTGTGCGGAGGTGTTGGGAGAAGGAATCGCCAAGCCTGCGCTTGGTCTCACCGAGCTAGAGCAGCTGACACCTAGAGCAGCGGATGCAATAGATGAGGTTGGAGGAGGTGCAGGTGAACTGAGGTCACTTAAAAGCCTCTTAAGTGCCACTGTCGTATCTGCCTCCACCACCCCTGGCAGTGTATTCTAGCACTCAGCACACTGTAAAAACTTGCCCCGCACATGTCCATTAAGGTTTCCACCTCTCACCTCGAAGCTGCGGCCTCAAGGGTTTGATATTTCCACCTTAGGGAAAAGGTTCTGACTGTCTACCATGTCTCTGCTGCTCAAAATGTTGTATACACCTATCGGGTCTCCCCTCAACCTCTGACGCTCTTGGGAAAACGTTCCAGGTTTGCCCAACCTCTCACGCCTGTATCTTTGGAGAATGGTGAAATGACACTAAGTGGACACAAATATTTCAGGCTTGGTTAGAGTGGTTGTGGAGAGGATGTTTCCACTAGTGGGAGAGTCTAGGACTAGAGGTCACAGCCTCAGAATTAAAGGATGTTCTTTTAGTAAGGAGATGAGGAGAAATGTATTTAGTCAGATGGTGGTGAATCTGTGGAATTCTTTGCCACAGAAGGCTGTGGAGGCCGTCAATGGATTCTTCAAAGCAGAGATAGATAGATTTTTGATTAGTCGGTGGTTATGGGGAAAGGGCAGGAGAATGGGGTTAGGAAGGAGAGATAGATCAGCCATGATTGAATGGCAGTGTAGACTTCATGGGCCAAATGGCCTGATTCTACTATCTACTATTTCCTTTAGAGATACAGCGCAGATAGAGGACCTTCGGCCCACCGGGTCCATGCCAGCCAGTGATCCCCGCACATTAACACTATCCTACACACACAAGGGACAATCAATACTTATACCAAGCCAATAAACCTACAAACAATAGACAATAGACAACAGGTGCAGGAGTAGGCCATTTGGCCCTTCGAGCCAGAACCACCATTCAATGTGATCATGGCTGATCATCCCCAATCAGTACCCCGTTCCTGCTTTCTCCCCATATCCCCTGACAGCTGTTTTTAAGAGCCCTATCTAGCTCTCTCTTGAAAGCATCCACCGCTCCACCGCCCTCTGAGGCAGAGAATTCTACAGACTCACCATTCTCTGTGAGAAAAAAATGTTTCCTCGTCTCTGTTCTAAATGGCTTACTCCTTATTCTTAAACTGTGGCCCCTGGTTCTGGACTCCCCCAACATCGGGAACATGTTTCCTGCCTCTAGCATGTCCAAACCCTTAACAATCTTATTCAAGAAGGAACTGCAGATGCTGGAAGATCGAAGGTACACAAAATTGCTGGAGAAACTCAGCGGGTGCAGCAGCATCTATGGAGCGAAGGAAATAGGCGACGTTTCGGCCCGAAAAGTTGCTTATTTCCTTCGCTACATAGATGCTGCTGCACCCGCTGAGTTTCTCCAGCAATTTTGTGTACCCTTAACAATCTTATATGTTTCAAAGAGATGCCCTCTCATCCTTCTAAACTGCAGAGTGTACAAGCCCAGCTGCTCCATTCTCTCAGCATTCGCCATCCCGGGAATTAACCTTGTAAACCTACGTTGCACTCCCTCAATAGCAAGAATGTCCTTCCTCAAATGTCCTTCCTGCGCGTTTTTGGCGTGTTGAAGATCTCAGAGAAGACCCACGCATGTCACGGGGAGAACGTACAAACTCTGTCCAAACAACACCCGCAGTCAGGATCGAACCCAGGTCTCAGGCGCTGAGAGGTAGCAACTCTACCGCTGCGCCACCACGCTGGGGTTTTGAATGCGTTCGGACATGTCTTGAAATAAAAGGCAGAAGGGCCTGGTTCCATGTTGTATCTCAAAACTAAACTGAAAAACTGTGAAAACGAGTTTATAATGATAGACAATAAAATGCTCTCTTTTTTGCAGAGAGAGAGAGAGAGAGATCCAGTGATTAATGGCCCTCAACAAGGTTGTAAGTTTGCACTGTGTTCAAATTTTATTAATCACGTGGAGAACAGCAGTTCTTTTAACAAGATGAAATTTGCTTCGGACTAGTAACTTTACGACGAGGTGACAAGTGGAAGGGAGAATGATGGCTATAAAAGGGAACTGGATGAATCCCACTCATGAATAGAAGAACTATTGCTGATAGATTTTCACGATGAATAAATTGTCAATTTACTCTGAGCAGCCAAAGTAAAGCAAGGCAGCAAAGTAAAACCCCTGTCCCACGGTACGAGTTCATTCCAAGAGTTCTCCCGAGTTTGCCCTGATTTGAACTCGGAGATTTACGGTAATGGCCACTCGTCGGTACTCTGGGCTCTCGTGGACATTTTTCAACATGTTGAAAAATCTTCACGAGTCTTCCCGTGCTTACCTGCCATTAGCGAGTCTTCCCGAGTAACTGCCGTTAGCGTTACGAGCCGCTAAGAGACGCCCCCGAGCTCCAACATATCCGCTACGTTCATTCTCCGTGCTTACCACGAGTTTGATTTTTTTAAAACTCGGGAGAGCTCTTGGAATGAACTCGTACCGTGGGACAGGGCTTTAAGTACTTTGGACTTTAGACTTCACTTTTAGACTTTAGACTAGAGACACAGCGCAGAAACAGGCCCGTCGTCCCACCGAGTCCGTGCCGACCACCGATCCCCGCACACTAACACTATCCTACACACGGCAAAGAGGTCCTTCTGCAGTTGTACATGGACCTAGTGAGAACCCTTCTGGAGTGTGTGCAGTTTGGTCCCCTTATTTGAGGAAGGACATTCTTGCTATTGAGGGAGTGCAGCGTTAATTCCCGGGATGGCGGGACTGTCATATGCTGAGAGAATGGAGCGGCTGTGGTCTTGTATACTCCGGAGTTTAGAAGGATGAGAGACAATCTTAATGAAACATAAAAGATTGTTAAAGGCTTGGACACGCTAGAGGCAGGAAGCATGTTCCCGATGTTGGGGGAGTCCAGAACCAGAGACCACAGTTTAAGAATAAGGAGTAAGCCTTTTAGAACGGAGATGAGGAAACACTTTTTCTCACAGAGAGTTGTGAGTCTGTGGAATTCTCTGTCTCAGAGGGCGGTTCTCTGGATACTTTCAAGAGAGAGCTAGATAGGGCTCTTAAAGATAGTGGAGTCAGGGGATATAGGGAGAAGGATATTCAGCCATGATCACATTGAATGGCGGTGCTGGCTTGAAGGGCTGAATGGCCTACTCCTGCACCGATTGTCTATTGTCTATTGTCATACTAGGGTCAATTTACAATTTAACCAAAACCAATTAGCTTGCAAACGTGTGCAAATCTTTAGAGCATGTGAGGAAACCGGAGCACCTGGAGAAAACCCACGCAGGTCACAGGGAGAACGTACAAACTCTATAGAGACAGCACCCGTAGTCGGGATTGAACCCGGATCTTCATAAGTTCATAAGTGATAGGAGCAGAATTGGGCCATTTTGACCATCAATGTTGTCAAGCTGGAATGGGTCCAGGGAAGATTTTTGAGGATGTTGCCAGGACTAGAGGGTCTGAGTTATAGGGATTGGTTGAGCAGGCTGGGTCTCTATTCCTTGGAGCGCAGGAGGATGAGGGGTGATCTATAGAGGTATACAAAATCATGAGAGGAATAGATCGGGTAGACGCACAGAGTCTCTTGCCCAGAGTAGGGGATTGAGGACCAGAGGACATAGGTTCAAGGTGAAGGGGAAAAGATTTAATAGGAATCTGAGGGGTAGTTTTTCACACAAAGGGTGGTGGGTGTATGGAACAAGCTGCCAGAGGAGGTAGTTGAGGCTGGGACTATCCCAATGTTTAAGAAACAGTTAAAGTCTACACCGCCATTCAATCATGGCTGATCTATCTTTCTCTTTCAATCTCATTCTCCTGCCTTCTCCCCATAACCCTGGCCCATCTGTCTCTGGCGCTGTAAGAACCTGGGTCTCTGGCGGTGTACAGCGGCACCTCTACCACTGCACCACCGTGCCAACCAAATGGATTTGGCTGAAATGGAACTGACATTTGCATTGGACCTTGCGTTGATAGCTGATCATTCTGCGTGAAGAAGCCCTCAAAGATAAAGCTGAAGTCAGGATTGAACCCGGGTCTCTGGCGCTGTAAGGCAGTGGTTCTACCCGCTGCGCCAACGTGCCACCATATTAAAGGTGGCGGAGTCAGGGGATATGGGGAAAAGGCAGGAATGGGGTACTGGTTAGGGATGATCAGCCTTGATCACATTGAATCGCGGTGCTGGTTAGATGGGGGGTTAGAGTGTGGGAGGGTGGTGTGTCCCCTCCTATTGGTACGGAGCTTTCGCATTTTTCAGCTTGAAATTGTGCAATGTGGTGCATACTGTAGCGAATATTTTACCTTACACTTGAATGCAATATTTATGCTTTAAATTGAATCAGCTATGAATGTTAAGCTAAATTACATTCCTAATTACATTCTACAGTAGAACCAGGCTCTGATCAACAGGTGCAGCACATGAATGATCTTAATATATCCATGTATGGAAATCAGATTATAATCAAGCACTTGGCCCATGTTGACCAACCTGGGTGTCACTGCACACCTGGTACTACTCCTGATCCTAACTCCAGTTGCATACCTTCTCTCATTCCAGCCTTACACCTGGTCTCCTGTTGTAGATGTAACAAGGAAAATGGACAAGGGAGAGCCAGTGGATGTAGCGTACCTGGACTTTCAGAAAGCATTTGATAAGGTCCCACATAGGAGATTAGTGGGCAAAATTAGGGCACATGGTATTGGGGTAGAGTGCTGACACGGATAGAGAAGTGGTTGGCAGACAGGAAGCAAAGAGTAGGGATTAACGGGTCCCTTTCAGAATGGCAGTCAGTGACTAGTGGGGTACCATTTAGAACGGAGATGAGGAAACTCTTTTTCACACAGAGTTGTGAGTCTGTGGAATTCTCTGCTTCAGAAGGCGGTGGAGGCTGGTTCTCTGGATACTTTCAAGAGAGAGTTAGATAGAGCTCTTAAAGATAGCGGAGTCAGGGGATATGGGGTACTGATTGTGGATGATCAGCCATGATCACATTGAATGGTGCTGGCTCGAAGGGCCGAATGGCCTACTCCTGCACCTATTGTCTATTGTCTATTGCCTATGACCTCCAGAGAATTGTCATTGAGTCTAGAGTGATATAGTGTGAAAACAAGGCCTTCGGCCCAACTTGCCCACGCCGACCAATATGCCCCATCTACACTAGTCCCACCTGCCCGCGTTTGCCCCATATCCCTTTAAACTGTCCAATCCATGCAGACCCTGTCTAAATGTTTCTTTAGCGTTGCGATAGTTTAGTGAGATATCGAAGTTAGTGATTATGGTGTTGCCTGTCTGTTTTTGTGCCTCCGGTTCTGGGGGGGGGGGGGTAATGTGGCGACGAATGTGGGCCACGAATTGTACATAACCTTCGGCTCTTGGGGGGGTCACGTGTCCCGGTGATGCAAGGTAGGGGTCACGGGTGCCCCTGGGTAGTATTTAAGGGTTAATCGTTCATGCACGCTGTTGGTGAGTGAGGTGAATTAGTATAACATTAAAGAACAATCATTTCGGACAAGCTTCGTGTCTGCCTCGTTCTTTAACGGACCAATCAGCGGCCGCTACAGTGTCAGGATAGCAACCTCTCCCTCAATGTTAGCTGTGTGAAGGAGGTAGTTCTTGACCCCCCAGGAAACTAGTTTGGGCGGCATGGGCAAGTTGGGATGAAGGGCCTGTTTCCATGCTGTATCACTCTGTGACTCCATGGCCTTCCAGTACGAGGTCCTGCCAGCGTCAACGGTATACCAGGCATAAATACATCGACGATTCCCCGTGGACGAGCCACATGCAAACGGTGGCCAGGAAAGGCCACCAACGGCCACCACTTCCTCAGAAGGCGACGGAGGTTCGACAAGCCTTCAACCGCAATTTACCAACTTCTACAGATGCACTGCAGCAAAAACATTCCAGCTGGTGACGCGTCGCAGCTTGGCTTGGCAGCAGCTCTGCCCACAACCGCAAGCGGTGCCAGAGATAGACACAAAACGCTGGACGTAACTCAGCGGGACAGGCAGCATCTCTGGAGAGAAGGGATTGGTGACATGGAAACATAGAAAATAGGTGCAGGAGGAGACCATTCGGCCCTTCATTGTGATTATAGCTGACGTTTTGGGTCGAGACCCCTTCTTCAGTCCCGAGAATCCGGGGAGAGGGAGACACGGAGACATGGAAGGGTGAGGTGTGAAAACGAGAGATCAAAGGGGCCAAGGGTCAAGGAAAATGGAGAATAGTTAGTTGGGCAAAGGTGACAACGAAGCATACTATAGATAATAGACAATAGGTGCAGGAGTAGGCCATTCGGCCCTTCCAGCCAGCACCGCCATTCAATGTGATCATGGCTGATCATCCTCAATCAGTACCCCGTTCCTGCCTTCTCCCCATATCCCCTGACTCCGCTATCTTTAAGGGCCCTATCTAGCTCTCTCTTGAAAGTATCCAGAGAACCGGCCTCCACCGCGCTCTGAGGAGAGAATTCCACAGACTCACAGCTCTCTGTCTGAAAAAGTGTTTCCTCGTCTCCGTTCTAAATGGCTTACCCCTTATTCTTAAACTGTGGCCCCTGGTTCTGGATTCCCCCAACATCGGGAGGCAGAGAATTCCACAGACTCACCATTCTCTGTGAGAAAAAATGTTTTCTCGTCTCCGTTCTAAATGGCTTAGTCCTTATTCTTAAACTGTGGCCCCTGGTTCTGGACTCCCCCAACATCGGGAACATGTTTCCTGCCTCTAGAGTGTTCACACCCTTAATAATCTTGTTAAAGAAGGAACTGCAGATGCTGGAAGATCGAAGGTACACAAAAATGCTGTAGAAACTCAGCGGGTGCAGCAGCATCTATGGAGCGAAAGAAATAGGTGACGGTTCGGGCCGAAACCCTTCTTCAGATCTTAAGAAATCTAATCTTACTTGTTTTAATGAAATCCCCTCTTCAACCTTCTAAATTCCAGAGTATACCAACCCAGCTGCTCCATTCTCCGTTGTCTATGTTTCTATGAACTGTGGATGCCAGTTTACACCGAAGATAGACACAAAGTGCTGGAGCAACTCAGCGGGTCAGGCAGCATCTCTGGCGAAAATAAGATGGGCAACAGTTTCTAGTCGAGACCGTTCTTCAGATGGAAGGTTATTTTTAGTTTCAGCACAATTTTGTGACTTTAGTCACACAGGAATCAACACTATTTGTTTACAACCTCCCGCGCCTTCATCAACAAACCTACAAATAGCTCTGTGACCCTTTAACTAGAATCAGCGCACGGGAGCTGTGTGCCGTTACCTCCGCTTACAAGAGGACTATTCAGTGGTCAGAGCAGGTGGTGACGTCGATGCCTGTGCAATTCTTTGATGTCGACCCTGACACATTGAGTTACAACACGCCAGCCAACAAACACCGCGTGCGAACCATTCCTGGGGAATCTGGTCCCAACCACAGGGAGAAATAGAAAATAGGAGCAGGCGTAGGCCATTTGGCCCTTCGAGCCATTCAATATGATCATGGCTGATCATCCAAAATCAGTACCCCCTTCCTGCTTCCCCCCCCCCCCATATCCCTTGATTCCGTTGCACTGCCCTCCATCCACGCTAATTAGAAGAAGGGTTTCACCCGAAACGTTGCCTAAACGTTTTAATCCACGCTAATTAGAAGAAGGGTTTCACCCGAAACGTTGCCTATTTCCTATCTACCTTCGATTTTCCAGCATCTGCAGTTCATCTTTGAACAATAGACAATAGGTGCAGGAGGAGGCCATTTGGCCCTTCGAGCCAGCACCGCCATTCACTGTGATCATGGCTGATCATCCACAATCAGTACCCCGTTCCTGCCTTCTCCCCATATCCCTTGACTCCGCTATCTTTAAGAGCCCTATCTAACTCTCTCTTGAAAGCATCCAGAGAATCGGCCTTCCTCAGATTCACAACTCTCTGGGTGAAAATGTTTTTTCCTCATCTCCGTTCTAAATGGCCTTATTATTAGCCTAGTTTATTGTTTAGTTTAGAGGATGTCACAGAGTGATACAGAGTGGAAACAGGCCCTTCGGCCCAACTTGCCCATACTGGCCAACATGTCCCATCTACACTAGTCCCACCTGCCTGCATTTGGCCCATAACCCGTCAAACCTGTCCTATCCATGTATCTGTCCAAATGTTTCTTAAACATTGGGATTCCTATTCCTATTCAATCTTTTCCTCTTCACCATAAACCCATGTCCTCTGGTCCTCGATTCCCCTACACTGGGCAAGAGACTCTGTGCATCTACCCGATCTACTCCTCTCATGATCATATACACTAGATGTTTATACTAGTTTCCACAAATTGCCCAGATCAGAAATAGACCTGTACGGAGTTTGTACGTTCCCCCCGTGACCTGCGCGGGCTTTCTTCGAGATCTTCGGTTTCTTCCCACACTCCAAAGACGTACAGGTTTGTAGGTTAATTGGCTTGGTATAAATGTAAATTGTCCCTAGTGTGTGTGTGATATTATTAATGTGTGCGGATCACTGGTCAGTGCGGACTCGATGGGCCGAAGGGCCTGAGTCCGCGCTGTATCTCCAAAACTAAACAAAGAAAACAAAAACTATATTGAAAACGAAAACTGATTCAAATTCTTGTTTAATTTGAAGATGGACACAAAATGCTGGAGTAACTCAGCGGGACAGGCAGCATCTCTGGAGAGAAGGAATGGGTGACGTTTCGGGTCGAAACAACTTCTGTCTGAAGGAGGGTCTCAATCAATCAATCAATCAATCAATCAATCAATCAATCAATCAATCAATCAAAGACTTTATTGTCATTCAAATGCCAGTCTGTATCTGAGAGAGAAACTAGAAAAAAAAACCCAAAACTATAACTGAAACTGGTGAAACTCAACCGGAAACGTCACCCATTCCTTCTCTCCAGAGATGCTGCCTGTCCCGCTGAGTTACTCCAGCATTTTGTGCCTCTCTTGCATTTAAACCAGCGTCTGCAGTTCTTTCCTACACATTCTTTCTCAACTTCTCGAGTTTACCTAGTGGATGTATCTTATTTCCATTGGCATATCCTGCCTGGTTTTTGCAGAGTGCAGGCTCCCTTCCAGCCCCGAGTCTGTTTACTGTTCACATACCCGGGCCTTGTGGTCGGCTTGTGGTCTGCTCTCGCCCACACTCTGCGGCACCTCCAGCATCTCCGCTTCCCTTGCCGTCACGAGCAGAGTGCATTCCTATCCTCCCCTGGAGGCATGGAGTGATACAGTGCGGAAGCAGGCCCTTCGGCCCTACTCGCTCACACCGGCCAACAATGTCCCAGCAACGCTAGTCTCACCTGCCTGCGCTTGGTCCATATCCATGTACCTGTCCAACCGTTTCTTAAACGTTGGGATAGTCCCAGGCTCAACTACCTCCTCTGGCAGCTTGTTCCATACACCCACCTATGTGAAAAAGTTACTCCTCGGATTCCTGTTAAATCTTTTCCCCTTCACCTTGAGCCTATGTCCTCTGGTCCTCGATTCCCCTACTCTGGGTAAAGGACTCTGTGCGTCTACCCGATCTATTCCTCTCATGATTTTATACACCTCTATAAGATCACCCCTCATCCTCCTGCGCTCCATGGAATAGAGACCCAGCCTCCTCAACCTCTCCCTATAGCTCACACCCTCTAGTCCTGGCAACATCCATGTAAAACTCCCTCTGCCGGTGTGGAACCTGTGATCTGATGGGGAGAATCTTCCATAGATACTTAGACAATAGACAATAGGTGCAGGAGTAGGCCATTCGGCCCTTCGAGCCAGCACCGCCATTCAATGTGATCATAGCTGATCATCCCCAATCAGTACCCTGTTCCTGCCTTCTCCTCTTCATTTTGAATCCAATGCCCACCAGTTGGCCCACTTGTAGTGTAGGAAGGAACTGCAGATGCTGGTTGAAACCAAAGATATTTGTGTAATGACCCGCTAACAAAATCACTTCCTCTGGAGACCCCACGCCACAAGTCTATTTAACTTCATTAGCCAGCAAATTTAGCGGATAAAAGTATACATCTTTTTGTTATTTTAAAGGGACATTTAACCCCTTAGATATGCCCAAAATGCTGGAGTAACTCAGCGGGTCAGACAGCATCTCTGGGTAGAAGGAATGGTTGACGTTTCAGGTCGAGACCCTTCTTCAGACTAGTTTGTGTCCATACAATTTTTAGTTCACATCAGCTTATTGTCACGAACTACTATCTACCTCATTGGGGTTTCTTTATTGAATGTTTCAGTTGAGCTCAGTTTAATTTATAAATTATTATTAATTTATACCGGTGTACCAGGCACGTGATGTGAGTAATTACTCAGGGTAGGCTTTTAAATATGTCTGCTTTTAAATATGTTAAAAACCGCGCTTACGCAGATTGTTCTCCACTCCGGTGGGCAGTCAGTCAACTTTATAAAGTAATTTGTTTTCAAAACCCTTATCTCTTAATAAGTATTTAAAAACATATAGCTCAAAGAAATGTACTTGCCACATTATTTGTACACGGACTCTGTTCTTCTCTCTTTGTTTCTTAAGATACCCTTAAGATAATGACAATCCATGTTTGAAAAACCCGCCAAGAAACTTGCGCTGCGCATGCGCATTCGGCTGCTGCGCAGCACATACACGCGGTCCACGGTACAAAGGCAGATTTTCAGCTGCCTTTATAGACCGTTGTCATTGACGGCTTGATGGGGTTAGGAGGGAGAGATAGATCATGCATGATTTAATGGCAGAGGAGACTTGATGGGCCGAATGGCCTAATTCTACACCTACTCCTTATTTCCTTATGACCTTAACACATGTTTCCAATCGAGCCATTGTACAGTGCATAGATACATGAGAAGGGAATCACGTTTAGTGCAAGGTATAGCCAGCAAAGTCCGATCAAAGACAGTCCGAGGGTCACCAATGAGCTGTATAGTAGTTCAGATTGAAAGATTAGTTACACAATACATTGATGAGGCTACACTTGTCTCATTGTGTTCAGTTTTGGTCACCCTGTTATACAAAAGGTGCCATTAAGCTGGAACAAGTGTGGAGAAGATTTACGAGAATGTTTGCCAGGACCTGAGGGCCTGAGCTATAGGGAGAGATTGGGCAGGCTGGGATATTATTACATGAGGTGCAGGAGGCTGTGAGGTGACCTTATAGAGGTGTACACAAATCATGTGGGGATTAGATAGGGTGAATGCACACGGTCTTTCCCCAGGGTAGGCGAGTCAGGAACGAGAGGGGGAAAGTTTTAAGGTGAGAGGGGAAAGATTTGCTAGGAATCTTTATTTTATACAGGGTATGGTCATTCATAGGAGGCACTGCCTCAAAAAGGCAGCCAGCATCATCCCCGACCATCCAAGATCCAAGAATCAGAATTAAAGGGCGCTCTTTTAGAAAGGAGGTGAGGAGGAACTTCTTTAGTCCGAGGGTGGTGAATCTGTGGAACTCATTGCCACAGAGGGTGTGCAGGCCAAGTCAGTGGATATTTTTAAGGCAGAGATGGACAAATTCTTGATTAGAACGGGTGTCGAGGGTTATGGGGGAGAAGGCAGGAAAATGGGATTAGGAGGCAGAGATCAGCCATGATTGAATGGCGGAGTGGACTTGATGGGCTGAATGGCCTAATTCTACTCTTATAACGTATTGAACTTGTGAATGTGAGCCCGCACCACAT
Organism: Leucoraja ocellata; assembly: GCA_036785375.1. NCBI lineage: Eukaryota > Metazoa > Chordata > Chondrichthyes > Rajiformes > Rajidae > Leucoraja > Leucoraja ocellata. Next base: position 202,377 of record JAWMAR010001028.1, on the reverse strand, counting down.
TGGCTACATACTCTGATGGATCTCATTGGCGCTCTTTCTCACGTTACCCTGGCCTCTCTCTAGTGGCGTGACCAGAACCACACACAAGAACAAGTGAGATTACAAAGGATGGTGACCACTGCCCGGTCCATCACGGGTACTGATCTCTCCACCATCGAAGGGATCTACAGGAGTCGCTGCCTCAAAATGGCCGCCAGCATCATCTGAGACCCACATCGCGCTGTCCACGCTCTCATCTCACCCCTGCCATCGGGGAGAAGGTACAGGAGCCTGAAAACTGTAACGTCCAGCTTCAGTAACAGCTTGTGTAGGAAGGAACTGCAGATGCTGGTTTACACCGAAGATAGACACAAAATGCCGGAGTAACTCAGCGGGCCAGGCAGCATCTCTGGAGAGAAGGAATAGGTGATGTTTTGAGTTGAGACCCTTCTTCAGGAACAGCTTCTTCCCTACAACCATCAGACTCATTAATACTATGAACTCCAACAAAACCATCAACTACAAACTGCCTGGATTGCACTAGAGATTTTGGGCTTTTTTTCTGTTTTTGCTCCATATTGTTTTTAAAAATATTTATTGAACTTTCTTTTGGGTTTATAATGGTATCTAATGAGTACTACATTTACGGTACATATCTGTTGTGCTGCTGCGGGTAAGCATTTCATTGTTCTGTTTTGGGACATCTATATATTACTAAAACTCTACTCCTGTTTGTTTGTGAGTCTGCCTGACTGGAATGCCTTGAACTACGCCAAAAAGGTACACGATAGCGCTACAATTTTTGGACCATCTGATTCACAATTGTCTTGTGGTGTGTTTTTTGTTTTTATTAAGTTTCGTTCAGATTGGTGTTAGATTTTACAAGTTATTCACATTTTTAACTTTACAAAATCCAGTTTGAGAAAAAATTATTCCATTTACACAGTGGCAGTTACAGCTTTGATGTCACAATGGGATACAAATCCTTGCTGGCCCTCCCCGCAAGAATATTGCCATCACAAAACACTGAGTCCTGCCAGCAAGTTTTAAAATGTTTAAAACAGGGAGGCTGAAGAGGAGGGGGAGGGAGTGCTGGGGGAAGCAGGGAAATGCAATTGGACTCTTTTTTAAAGTCCTGGTAGCAAGTGCAATTGGGAGGCTGAAGAGAAGGGGAGTGAGTGCTGGGGGATAAGGCAAAATGAGCCGCTCCTGCGCAGTTGGGGACTATGGGTGAGTGGTAGAATATTGCGTTGGGGGAACGGGTTGCGTTGGGGGACCAGACCTCCTGTGTGACAGGGACCCAACTAGTCCCACTTGGTCTAGTATGAAATTAAAACCCTCTTGTCTTGTCTCTAGATTTATCTTTTGTAGAGGTGTACAAAATCATGAGAGGAATAGATCGGATCAATGCACAGTCTCTTGCCCAGAGTAGGGGAATTGAGAACCAGAGGACATAGGTGGGGGAAGATTTAATAGGAACCTGAGGATGGTGGGTGTATGGAACGAGCTGCCAAAGGAGGTAGTTGAGGCAGGTACAATAACAGCATTTAAAAGACCGGAACAAGGATTAGAAAAGTTTAGAGGGATATTGGCCAGGTGCAGGTGATAGGTCTCACTTAGATGGAGCAGGAAAAATGCTCCCAATGTTGGGGGGGGGGAGTCCAGAAGCAGAGGTCACAGTTTAAAAATAAATTGTAGGCAATTTGGGACTGAGATGAGGAAAAATCTTTTCACCCAGTGAGTTGTGAATCTGTGGAATTCTCTGCCACGGAGATATATTTAGATTTAGCTCTTAGGGCTAAAGGAATCAAGGGATATGGGGAAAAAGCAGGAACGGGGTACTGATTGGGGACGATCAGCCATGATCATATTGAATGGTGGTGCTGGCTCGAAGGGTCGAATGGCCTACTCCTGCACCTATTTTCAATGTTTCTATGTTTCTATGTTTCGATCTTGGCCATTCCTCACTGTGATGGAAGGCGAAAAAAAGTTAAAATCTCTTCCCTTCTTAGCTCTCCCGCAGTCGAGCCCTCCATTGACGGGATGATCTTGGCTCCCGTAGCCGGCTGCGTTTGGGCCCTCCACATCGGTGCGTTCAGCACCTGCATCGGGGGAATGTCAGCTCTCTCGGGCCGGCGATCGGAACCCGGGTTGGGGATGATCAAGCCCTGCATCGTTGGAGCTTCCTGACTCGGCCTCTCCCGAGACTGCGAGCGCCCGATGTAAAGTCCACAGGGCACGGTTGGAGCAATCCCAGGCAAGGGATCGGCTGCGATGTTCAGTCCACGCCCCACGGTGGGTCTCCAGTCAGTCCGAGGAGGCCCAGCTCCATCGATGGTAGGCCGCAGAGCGACCGGTAATAACCATATAACCATATAACAATTACAGCATGGAAACAGGCCATCTCGGCCCTACAAGTCCGTGCCGAACAATTATTTTCCACTAGTCCCAGCTATCTGACCATAACCCTCCAGTCCTTTCCCATCCAAGTCAAGTCAAGTCAAGTCAAGTTGCATTTATACCCAACATATGCCTATCCAATTTATTTTTAAATGATAAAATCAAACCTGCCTCCACCACTTCCACTGGAAGCTCATTCCACACAGCTACCACTCTCTGTGTAAAGAAGTTCCCCCTCATGTTACCCCTAAACTTCTGTCCCTTAATTCTGAAGTCATGTCCTCTTGTTTGAATCTTCCCTACTCTCAATGAGAAAAGCTTATCCACGTCAACTCTGTCTATCCTTCTCATCATTTTAAAGACCTCTATCAAGTCCCCCCTTAACCTTCTGCGCTCCAGAGAATAAAGACCTAACTTATTCAACCTTTCTCTGTAACTTAGTTGCTGAAACCCAGGCAACATTCTAGTAAATCTCCTCTGTACTCTCTCTAATCTGTTGACATCCTTCCTATAATTGGGCGACCAAAATTGTACCCCATACTCCAGAATTGGCCTCACCAATGCCTTGTACAATTTTAACATTACATCCCAACTTCTATACTCAATGCTCTGATTTATAAAGGCTAGCATACCAAAAGCTTTCTTTACCACCCTATCTACATGAGATTCCACCTTCAGAGAACTATGCACAGTTATTCCCAGATCCCTCTGTTCACCTGCATTCTTCAATTCCCTACCATTTACCATGTACGTCCTATTTTGATTTGTCCTGCCAAGATGTAGCACCTCACACTTATCAGCATTAAATTCCATCTGCCATCTTTCAGCCCACTCTTCCAAATGGCCTAAATCTCTCTGTAGACTTTGGAAATCTACTTCATTATCCACAACACCACCTACCTTAGTATCATCTGCATACTTACTAATCCAATTTACCACACCATCATCCAGATCATTGATGTACATGACAAACAACAGTGGACCCAACACAGATCCCTGAGGCACCCCACTAGTCACCGGTATCCAACCCGACAAACAACCATCCACCATTACTCTCTGGCGTCTCCCATTCAGCCACTGTTGAATCCATCTTGCTATTCCTGCATTTATACCCAACCATTGAACCTTCTTAACCAACCTTCCATGAGGAACCTTGTCAAAGGCCTTACTAAAGTCCATATAGACAACATCCATTGCTTTACCCTCATCAATTTCCCTAGCAACCTCTTCAAAAAATTCAAGAAGACTAGTCAAACATGACCTTCCAGGCACAAATCCATGTTGACTGTTCCTAATCAGACCCTGTTTATCCAGATGCTTATATATATTATCTCTAAGTATCTTTTCCATTAATTTGCCCACCACTGAAGTCAAACTAACAGGTCTATAATTGCTAGGTTTACTCTTAGAACCCTTTTTAAACAATGGAACAACATGCGCAGTACGCCAATCCTCGGGCACTATTCCCGTTTCTAATGAAATATTTCTGTCATAGCCCCTGTTATTTCTACACTACTTCCCTCAATGTCCTAGGAAATATCCTGTCAGGACCTGGAGACTTATCCACTTTTATATTTTTCAAAAGTGTCAGTACTTTTTCTTTGAATCTCATAGTATCCATAGCTACTCTACTTGTTTCCCTTACCTCACATAATTCAATATCCTTCTCCTTGGTGAAAATTAATCGCATCTCCGGCAAGGTAAGAAACTGAAAAAAATGTTTCCCCCTCCCCCCTCCCCCTTCCCCCTCCCCCTCCCCCCCCACATAAAACAAACCGGAGAACATTTACACAGACTTTAAACACACACTTGCACTTGCACGTTCTCCCCGTGGCCTGTGTGGGTTTTCTCTGAGATCTTCAGTTTCCTCCCACACTCCAAAGTCGTACAGGTTAATTGGCTTGGTATAATTGTAAATTGGCCCTAGTGTGTGTGCAGGGTTGTGTTAGTGTGTAGAGATCGCTGGTCAGCACGGACTTGGTGAGCCAAAGGGCATGTGTCCACGCTGCATCTCTAAACTAAACTCAACTGAACTAAGTCTGAAGAACTGACTCGACCAGAAACATCACCCATTCCTTCTCTCCAGAGATGCTGCCTGTCCCGCTGAGTTGCTCCAGCATCATTTTGTGTCTATCTTCAGTGTAACCCAGCATCTGCAGTTCCTTCCCAAACTAAACTGGAGAGAGCTAGATTTAGCTCTTAGGACTAATGGAATCAGGGGATATGGGGGAAAAAGCCGGAACGGGGTACTGATTTTGGATGATCAGCCATGATCACATTCGATGGCGGTGCTGGCCCAAAGGGCCGAATGGCCTGCTCATGCACCTATTGTCTATGTTTCTAAACTAAACTGCTGGGAGCTGCAATGACTGAAGCTGTGATATCATGTTTTTTTCAGCAGAATATAAAGAAGGGGTCTTGGCATAGAGGTTATTCTCCGAGATCTTCGGTTTCCTCCCACACTCCAAAGGTGTGTGGGTTAATAGGCTTGATGAATGTAAAAATTGTCCCTAGTGGGTGTAGGATAGTGTTAGTGTGCGGGGATCCCTGGTCGGCACAGACCCGGTTGGCCGAAGGGCCTGTTTCCGTGCTGTATCTCTAAACTAAACTAAGAAGATAGACCTAAACAGCTGCAGTATATATACCCATGCACACATACCCACACAGAACACAACCAAATAGTACTAGTTCAAAAAGACAATTAGTGTTAATGAGCAGGGGATCGATCGCTGGTCGGTGCGGGCTCGGTGGGCTGAAGGGCCTGTTTCAATGCTGTATCTCTAAACTAAAAAAAATGAACCCTGAGCTTTTCAGCAAATGCTTTTTCTTTCTAAGAAAATAGAGCCAAATAAAAATAGAAAAATAGAAATATACAAAGGGTCGCGACCTGAAACGTCACCCATTCCTACAGAGATCTTAGAAGATTGAGGGGGGATCTTATAGAAACTTACAAAATTCTTAAGGGGTTGGACAGGCTAGATGCAGGAAGATTGTTCCCGATGTTGGGGAAGTCCAGGTCAAGGGGTCACAGCTTAAGGATAAGAGGGAAATCCTTTAAAACCGAGATGAGGAGAACTTTTTTTACACAGAGAGTGGTGAATCTCTGGAACTCTCTGCCACAGAGGGTAGTTGAGGCCAGTTCATTGGCTATATTTAAGAGGGAGTTAGATGTGGCCCTTGTGGCCAAGGGGATCAGAGGGTATGGAGAGAAGGCAGGTACGGGATACTGAGTTGGATGATCAGCCATGATCATATTGAATGGCGGTGCAGGCTCGAAGGGCTGAATGGCCTACTCCTGCACCTAATTTCTATGTTTCTATGTTTCTATGTTTCTATGTTCTCTCCAGAGATGCTGCCTGTCCCGCTGAGTTACTCCAGCATTTTGTGTCTATCTTTGGAATGAATATTGATTTATTTAACTTCAGTAACCCTTGCTTTCCCTCGCTCTCTCCATCCCCTCCCCATCCTAGTTCTCCGACCATTCTGACTGTCCTCCTGATTAATTCTTACTTTTATACGCTTCGTTGTCACCTTCCTCCAGCTAACAATGATCTATACTACATTTTCTTTGAGCTTTGTCCCCTTTGATCTCGAATTTTCACACCTTACCCTTCCATATCTCTCTTTTCCCTCTCGTTTCAGCATCTCAGTCTGAAGGAGGGTCTCGACCTGAAACCTCACCCATTCCTTCTCTCCAGAGATGCTGCCTGTCCCGTTGAGTTACTCCAGCATTTTGTGTCTATCTTCGGTGTAAGGCAGCATCTGCAGTTCCTTCCTACATAAAACAATGATTATCCTCACTATTGACTAATGGCACGTTTATTAAAGTGCATTTTTGTATTTTGAATATATAACACAGAAATATATTAAAATATATTAAACGCATGGTTTGGGAACAGCCCCTTCCGAGAATGCAAGCAGCACCTCTGGAGGATAAGGATAGGTGATGTTTAGGGTTGGGACCCTTCTTCAGTCATAAAGAGAGCGTGCAAACTCCACACAGACAGCGCTGTGAAGCAGCGGCTCAATGAGCTGTGACACTGTGATCTTGGTTTCTTTGTCCCACTTTGGAATTGATGCCATTATTTAGTGTTAGCGTGATCTTAACATCCAAAGCTTCAACAGAAAGAATACTTCTAAATGTTACGTGATCAAAAGGAAACTCTGGAAACATTTTTTAATTGTGTCATGAACTTTGAGACTCATTTTTAAACGCTTTAGCAAGTTGAGTCATAGAGTCTTACAGCATGGAAACAGGCCCCGTGGCTTAACTTGTCCACACCAACCAACATGTCCCAGCTACGCTAGTCCCACCTGCCCGCATTTGGCCTACATCCCTCTAAACCTTTCCTATCCATTTGCCTGGTTGAATGTTTCTTAAATGTTGCGATAGTCCCTGCCTCAACTACCTCCTCCAGCAACTCGTCCCATACACCCGCCACCCTTTGTGCTAAAAAGTTACCCCTCAGGTTCCTATTAAATCTTTCCCCTCCTTACCTGAACATAAAATCTGACTGCAAAAGTTTTTATAGATATGTGAAAAGAAAGAGATTAGTTAAAACAAATGTAGGTCCCTTGCAGTCAGAAACAGGTGAGTTGATCATGGGGAACCAGGATATGGCGGACCAATTGAATAACTACTTTGGTTCCGTCTTCACTAAGGAAGACATAAATGATCTGCCGGAAATAGCAGGGGCCCGCGGGTCAAAGGAGGTGGAGGAATTGAGTGAAATCCAGGTTAGTCGGGAAGTGGTGTTGGGTAAATTGAATGGATTAAAGGCCGATAAATCCCCAGGGCCAGATAGGCTGCATCCCAGAGTACTTAAGGAAGTAGCTCCAGAAATAGTGGATGCATTAGTAATAATCTTTCAAAACTCCTTAGATTCTGGAGTAGTTCCAGAGGATTGGCGGGTAGCAAACGTAACCCCACTTTTTAAGAAGGGAGGGAGAGAGAAAACGGGGAATTACAGACCAGTTAGCCTAACATCGGTAGTGGGGAAACTGCTAGAGTCAGTTATTAAAGATGGGATAGCAGCGCATTTAGAAAGTGGTGAAATCATTGGACAAAGTCAGCATGGATTTACGAAAGGTAAATCCTGTCTGACGAATCTTATAGAATTTTTCGAGGATGTAACTAGTAGCGTGGATAGGGGAGAACCAGTGGATGTGGTGTATCTGGACTTCCAGAAGGCTTTCGACAAGGTCCCACATAAGAGATTAGTATACAAACTTAAAGCACATGGCATTGGGGGTTCAGTATTGATGTGGATAGAGAACTGGCTGGCAAACAGGAAGCAAAGAGTAGGAGTAAACGGGTCCTTTTCACAATGGCAGGCAGTGACTAGTGGGGTACCGCAAGGCTCAGTACTGGGACCCCAGCTATTTACAATATATATTAATGATCTGGATGAGGGAATTGAAGGCAATATCTCCAAGTTTGCGGATGACACTAAGCTGGGGGGCAGTGTTAGGTGTGAGGAGGATGCTAGGAGACTGCAAGGTGACTTGGATAGGCTGGGTGAGTGGGCAAATGTTTGGCAGATGCAGTTTAATGTGGATAAATGTGAGGTTATCCATTTTGGTGGCAAAAACGGGAAAGCAGATTATTATCTAAACGGTGGCCGATTGGGAAAGGGGGAGATGCAGCGAGACCTGGGTGTCATGGTACACCAGTCATTGAAGGTAGGCATGCAGGTGCAGCAGGCAGTAAAGAAAGCGAATGGCATGTTGGCTTTCATAGCAAGAGGATTTGAGTATAGGAGCAGGGAGGTTCTACTGCAGTTGTATTGGGTCTTGGTGAGACCACACCTGGAGTATTGCGTGCAGTTTTGGTCTCCAAATCTGAGGAAGGACATTATTGCCATAGAGGGAGTGCAGAGAAGGTTCACCAGACTGATTCCTGGGATGTCAGGACTGTCTTATGAAGAAAGACTGGATAGACTTGGTTTATACTCTCTAGAGTTTAGGAGATTGAGAGGGGATCTTATAGAAACTTACAAAATTCTTAAGGGGTTGGACAGGCTAGATGCAGGAAGATTGTTTCCGATGTTGGGGAAGTCCAGGACAAGGGGTCACAGCTTAAGGATAAGGGGGAAATCCTTTAAAACCGAGATGAGGAGAACTTTTTTCACACAGAGAGTGGTGAATCTCTGGAACTCTCTGCCACAGAGGGTAGTTGAGGCCAGTTCATTGGCTATATTTAAGAGGGAGTTAGATGTGGCCCTTGTGGCCAAGGGGATCAGAGGGTATGGAGAAAAGGCAGGTACGGGATACTGAGTTGGATGATCAGCCATGATCATATTAAATGGCGGTGCAGGCTCGAAGGGCCGAATGGCCTACTCCTGCACCTAATTTCTATGTTTCTATGTTTCTATCCTCTGGTTCTCGAATCTCCAACTCTGCGCAAGAGACTTGTATGCATCTACCCAATCTATTCCTCTCAAGATCTGTGGAATTCATTGCCACGGAAGGCTGTGGAATCCATCAATGGATATTTTTAATGAATGAATGAATGATTATTTATTGGCCAAGTATTCACATACAAGGAATTTGCCTTGGTGCTCCTCCCGCAAGTGACAACATGACATACAGTGACAGATGCCCTCTCATCCTTCTAAACTCCAGAGTGTACAAGCCCAGCTGCTTCATTCTCTCAGCATATGATAGTCCTGCCATCCCGGGAATTAACCTTGTAAACCTACGCTGCACTCCCTCAATAGCAATACAATACAATACAATACAATACAATTTATTTGTTATCATTTGAACCTCTTGAGGTTCAAACGAAATTTGGTTTCTGCAGTCATACACACAAGAAAAAAGAACCAAGACACAACACAATTTACACAGACATCCATCACAGTGAATCTCCTCCTCACTGTGATGGAAGGCAAAGTCTTATCTCTCCCCTGCAATCCTCCCGATGTCAGAGTCAAAGTCCCCGGCGGGCAATGGTAAGTAAGTCCCGCGACCATTAAAGCCGCGCCGGGCGATGCAAGGCCGCACACCGGGTCTTGGTGTTGGAGCCCCCGGCGGGCGCTAGCAAGTCCCACGGCCGTTAAAGCCGCGCCGGGCGATGTAAGGCCCTGCTCCAGGTACTCTTCGACCCCGCAACTCGTGCGGGAAAGTCGCCGTTGCGGAAGCCCCGAAAAGCGGTCTCCCACCAGGGACGCGCGGGCTCCCGGTGTCACTGTCCACCAGACCTGCGGTTGGAGCCTCCGAATATCCGGGGTCGGGCTGCAGCAACGCGCCACCACCGCTCCACCCGCTCCGAACTCGGCCAGCTTCGCGATGTTAAGTAATCTGCAGGCTCCTCGACTGGAGCCCCAGGTCGTTCCGGTTGGAGGCCGCTCCACGGTGCTAGGTCCCAACGACAACGGAGACCCGACAGAGAAAAGGTCGGGTTCTCCGTGCAGGGGAAAGAGGTCCTTCTGCAGTTGTACAGAGCCCTAGTTAGACCACACCTGGAGTATTGTGTGCAGTTTTGGTCTCCCAATTTGAGGAAGGACATTCTTGCTATAGCGTAGATTTACAAGGTTAATTCCCGGGATGGCGGGACTGTCATATGCTGAGAGAATGGAGCAGCTGGGCTTGTACACTCTGGAATTTAGAAGGATGAGAGGGTATCTCATTGAAACATATAAGATTATCAAGGGTTTGGACACGCTAGAGGCAGGAAACATGTTCCCGATGTTGGGGGTGTCCAGAACCAGGGGCCACAGTTTAAGGATAAGGGGTAAGCCATTTAGAACGGAGATGAGGAAAAACATTTTCACACAGAGAGTTGTGAGTTTGTAGAATTCTCTGTCTCAGAGGGCGGTGGAGGCAGGCTCTCTGGATACTTTCAAGAGAGAGGTGGACAGAGCTCTTAAAGACAGCGGAGTCAGGGGATATGGGGAGAAGGCAGGAACGGGGTACTGATTGGGGATGATCAGCCATGAGCACATTAAAGTGGTGCCGGGTCGAGGGGCCGAATGGCCTACTCCTGCACCTATTGTCTATTGTCTCAGTCTGAAGAAGGGCCTCGATCCAAAATGTCACCTTTTCCTTTTCTCCAGAGATGCTGCGTGACCCGCTGATTTACTCCAGCATTTTGTGTCTGTCATCTGGAATGGGGTGCAGTTTCATCAGTGATATCAGTCTCCAGCTTCATTTACAAAAGAGCAGCTTTATCAAAAGCTGGAAGTGGGAATGTCAGATGGATAAACCACACGTGTCGAGTCATCCAAAGATTAGCCACGTCAGAGTTTATTACGTCAGCTGCAACAACCCTCACTCACCTACGCAGATCTGTACAACTGACTCATTCACCCGCACATTGAGATCAGTGCTTCATTTCATCTGTCAAGGAGTGGAGTGGATTTTCTTCGTGAACGGCAAACACTCTTCTCCAAAAGTAAGATGGTTAGAATGTGAGGCAGTGTTCATCCCAGGCTGAGGTTTGTTCCTGGTTTCGGCCAAGGGTCATAAGGTCATAAGGTCATAAAGGATAATAGCAGAATTAGGCCATTCGGCCCATCGGGTCAACTTCATCATTCAATCATGGCTGATCTTTCTCTCCCTCCTCGCCCCATTCCCCTGCCTTCTCCCCATAACCCCTGACACCCGTACTAATCAAGAATCTACCCATCTCTGCCTTAAATATATCCACTGACGTGGCCTCCACAGCCTTCTGTGGCAATAAATTCCACAGATTCACCAACCGTCTGACTGAAGAAATTCCTCCTCATCTCCTTCCTAAAGGAACGTCCTTTAATTCTGAGGCTGTGACCTCTAGTCCTAAACTCTCCCACTCGTCGACTCGGGTGTTTAGTTTAAAGATACAGTTTGGAAAAGGGCCCTTCAGTGTGCAGACTCAGTGGGCCAAAGGGCCTATTTCCACACTGTATCTGTAAACTAAACTAAACTAAACTAAACTAAACTAAACTAAACTAAACTAAACTAAACTAAACTATGTCGACTTGAACTAGTTTAGTTTAGTTTAGTTTAGTTTAGAGATACAGCGCGGAAACGGGCCCTTTTGCCCACCAAACTAAAAGCTTCTTATACACCACTATTGTATCTGTCTCCAGCACCACCCCTTGACAGCGCGTTCCAGGCACCCATCAACCTCTGTGTAAATAAACTTGCCCCGCAAATCTTATAGAGTGGATGTGGAGAGGATGTTTCCACTAGTGGGACAGTCTAGAACTGGAGGTCACAGCCTCAGGATTAAAGGACGTTATTTTAGGAAGGAGATGAGGAGGAATTTCTTTAGTCAGTAGGTGGTGAATCTGCAGGGGCGGAAAACCCGGGGGTGCCAGAGGGAACATGTTTTGAGAGGTGGGGGACATCCCCTCCAAGTTTTTGTGATCCGGATTTTAAAATCTCCGCTTTCCTCGAGACAGCGGAGGTGGGACTGCTGATCGAGGGCGCCGATTGGACGAGAGAGACATCGGTCAGCAGGTAATGGGGGCGGGACATGATGATTCAGCGAGATGATTGGGGGAGGGAGACGTGGCACAGACCTGCGCCTCATCCGCAGCCAGGATCGATCCAGGCCGGGTCTCCGGCGCTGTCCCGTCCCGTCCCCACCCGAGTGCCCCCCACCCCACGGGTGGCCAGAGTGGTCGGGAGTCAGGCGCGAGCTGTACCCCCAGGCCCAGAGCCAGCGCAGAGAAGCAGCGCTAAACCCAGCTCAACTCTGCCTGTCCCGCCAGGTTAACCTGCCTGAACTTGCGGGAAATATGGCCAGCGCGGAGAAGCAGCGCTGGTGTCCCGTCAGTCCAGGCAGGGCTGTCTCAACCTGGCGAGACAGGCAGAGTTGAGCTGCATTTAGCGCTGGATTGAGCCTCCGAAGCCTCGCGCATGTGTGTGTGAGTGCGCAAGCGTGCGCAAGCGTGCGCAGCCGCCAAAAAATGGTGTCCCCCCTGTCCCCCAGCCCCCTCCATATTTTGATAGCCTGTGAATCTGTGGAATTCTTCACCACAGAAGGTTGTGGAAGCCAAGTCAGTGGATATATTTAAGGCAGAGATAGACAGATTCTTGATTAGTGCGGGTGTCAGAGGTTATGTGGAGAAGGCAGGAGAATGGGGTCAAGAGGGAGAGATAGATCAACCTTGATTAGATGGCGGAGTAGACTTGATGGACTGAATGGCCTAATTCTGCTCCTATCACTTATTATCTCATGACATCTCCCTAACAGTCCAGAACCAGGGGCCACAGTTTAAGAATAAGGGACAGGCCATTTAGGACTGAGATGAGGAAACACTTTTTCACCCAGAGAGTTGTGAATCTATGGAATTCTCTGCCACAGAAGGCAGTGGAGGCCAATTCTCTGGATGCTTTCAAGAGAGAGTTAGATAGAGCTCTTAAAGATAGCGGACTCAGGGGCTATGGGGAGAAGGCAGGAACGGGGTACTGATTGTGGATGATCAGCCATGATCACATTGAATGGCGGTGCTGGCTCGAAGGGCTGAATGGCCTACTCCTGCACCTATTGTCTTTTGTCTATTGTCTAAAACTTTGTCTATCGCAGCTTATAGCTGTGCCCGCTAGTCTTTGACATTTCCACCCTGGGAAGAAGGTTCTGACTGTCTACCCTATCTATGCCTCCCATCATTTTATAAACTTCTATCTGGTCCAACTTGGTTCATGGAGTTTCCTTTCCCAGTATCAATAAAAATACAAACTTATTTTGAAAATGAGTCATTGAAAAGCATGAATTGAATCTGAATATTTGGATTAGCCTTGACTGTATCGTGGTTTTGTGCTGTTCTGATGTGGGTTCACTTGTAAAGGATCACTTTGCTGAATCAATAGCTGCCAAGTGGCCTTTCTGACCAACATGGTGTCACCAAGGGTCATGGTGGATTTGCAGGCTGGAATGGTATAAAATGATAGCTCACACAGACAGTCATTCACACAGTCTGGAATGATTGAACTAAATAGTCTGTTTATGAAGGAACTGCAGATGCTGGAAAAATCGAAGGTAGACAAAAATGCTGGAGAAACAAAGCGGGTGAGGTATGGAGCGAAGGAATAGGTGACGTTTTGGGTCGAGACCCTTCATCAGACTCACACAAACAGTCACATACTGTAAAAAGTCTGTGCGGAGTTTGTGCGTTCTCCCCGTGACCTGTGTGGGTTTTCTCCGGGTGCTCCGGTTTCCTCCCACACTCCAAAGACGTTCAGGTTTGTAGGTTAATTGGCTTTGGCAAAATTGTAAATTGTCCCTAGCGTGTGTAGGGGAGTGTTCATGTGCGGGGATCGCTGGTCGGCGCGGACTCGGTGGGCCGAAGGGCCTGTTTCTGCATTGTATCTTTAAACTAAACTAAATAGAACTAAACAGAAGGCCAAGCACAGAGCTCTCACATATAGTCACTATTTTTCCAGCTTACAATTCAATGGAACCTTGTTTACCCAGGGACTTTGCTGAAGTTGGTGAAAATCCCAAATTACGAATTATTACGCAGAATTCCTGGAATTTTCCAGCATTGTAATGCTGTCTTGGGAAATTAAATGACTACATCATTGCAGGTGTTTAAAGGGACAGAAGATAATTCAGTGGGCCGAAGGGCCTGTTTCCACACTGTATCTCTAAACTAAACTAAACTAAACTAAACAAGTTCAAGTTAACATAGTTTAGTTTAGTTTAGTTTAGTTTAGTTTAGTTTAGTTTAGTTTAGTTTAGTTTAGAGAGATACCGTGTGGAAACAGGCCCTTTGGCCCACTTAGTCTGCACCGCCCAGCAATCACCAATACATTAGCACTATCCTGCACACTCGGGCCAATCTACAGAGGCCAATTAACCTACAAAGCTGCACATCTTTGAAGTGTGGGAGGAAACCGGAGCACCCGGAGAAAACCCACGCAGGTCACAGGAAGAACGTACAAACTCCGTACAGACAGCACCCGTAGTCAAAATCGAACAAGGGTTTCTGGCGCTGCAGGTCAGCAACTCTACCGCTGCGCTGCCGTGCAGCCTCTTCATGTTAGGCTAATCATTTACCTGCCACGCTTTACCCTGCCTCTCCTCCCTCCCCGCTTTCTTTCCCACCCCCTCCCCCAGAAAATCAGACTGAAGAAGCGTCCCAACCCGAAACGTCACCTATCCATGTTCTCCAGAGACGCTGCCTGACCCGTGAGTTGCTCCACCACTTTGTGACCTTTATTGTTCGGCTCAGCGCATCCTTGAAGACAGAAAGTTGCTGGTGATAATATCAATTAAAAAATAAGCTAATTCATCTTCATTAAAATAAATCAATAAAAAAATGTATCAACATTTATTTCCATCAATATAAATGTCCCCTTCCCCCTTCTGTTTTGATTTTGTGATCAATCAGCTTCCAATTTAATAGTTACCAATGTAATAAATTCAAAGTCTACAATTAAAGTACAAAATCAGCACGTATAAAATGTGAAAATAATGTTTTTAACTGTTTGGTGCTGGTTCAGCCTACTAATGCTTATTGTCACAAACAGACCATTCTTTATCTTTCTTTTCTTATTGGTTTCTGGTTTTAGGGACTGCGGTTCCAATGGGAAAGAATGTTTCTGAAGGGCCTGTCCCATTTACGTGACCTTTACAGGCGACTGCCGGCACCCGTGGTAAGTTGCCAAAATTTTCAACATGTTGAAAATTCAGCGGCGACCAGAAAGACGTTACGACCCTTTGGAGACCTCTCACGACCATAGGAGACCTCTCACAACCATAGGAGACCTCTGGTGACATGTCGTGGGTGACCTCTCACCACCGTATTGGACCTCTCGCCACCGTGGTCGTGAGAGGTCTCCTATGGTCGTGAGAGGTCTCCAAAGAGTCGTAGTGTCTTTCTGGTCGACGCTGAATTTGTCAACATGTTGAAAATTTCGGCAACCTATCACGGGTGCCGGCAGTCGCCTGTTAAGGTCTTGTAAGTGGGACAGGCCCTTAACTCAGATTAGTTTAGGTATTTGCCATAGAGTCATGGAGTCATAGAGTCTTACAGCGGGGAAACATGCCCATATATCCAACTTGCCCAGACGCACCAACAAGTCCCATCTACATTAGTCCCACCTGCCTGTGTTTGGCCCACATCTATCCCCATAAGCCCTGATACCCATATAACCATATAACCATATAACCATATAACAATTACAGCACGGAAACAGGCCATCTCAACCCTTCTAGTCCGTGCCGAACACATAATCTCCCCTAGTCCCATATACCTGCGCTCAGGCCATAACCCTCCATTCCCTTCCCATCCATATAACTATCCAATTTATTTTTAAATGATAAAAACGAACCTGCCTCCACCACCTTCACTGGAAGCTCATTCCACACAGCTACCACTCTCTGAGTAAAGAAGTTCCCCCTCATGTTACCCCTAAACTTCAGTCCCTTAATTCTCATGTCATGTCCCCTTGTTTGAATCTTCCCTACTCTCAGTGGGAAAAGCTTTTCCACGTCAACTCTGTTTATCCCTCTCATCATTTTAAAAACCTCTATCAAGTCCCCCCTTAACCTTCTGCGGTCCAAAGAATAAAGATGCCCATACGAATCAAGAACCTGTCTACTTACGCCTTCAAAATATCCATTGACTTGGCCTCCACAGCCGTCTGTGGCAATTAATTCCACACATTCACCACCCTCTGACTGAAGAAATTCCTCCTCATCTCTTTTCTAAAGGTACGTCCTTTTGACATGTATCTCCGGACCCATCCTCAGTCCTGGCTCCCCACCCCCTTCTGAAGCTTCCAGGACTGAAGGACCATCATGACTATGACACATTTAGTGATACAGTGTGGAAACAGGTCCGGCCTAACTCGCCCACACCGGCCAACAATGTCCCAGCTACCCTAGTCCATAGCCCTCCAAACCTGTCCTATCCATGTACCTGTCCAACTGTTCTTAAACGATGAGATAGTCCCAGCCTCAACTACCTCCTCTGGCAGCTTGTTCCATACACCCACCACCCTCTGTGTGAAAGAGATTCCTATTCCATTTTTGCCCCTTCACCTTGAACCTATGTCCTCTGGTCCTCGATTTGCCTACTCTGGGTAAAAGACTCTGCGCATCTGTTCCACGCCCATTGTTATATGGAGCTTTCTCCAGTTTATTTGACACAGGCCGAATTCTGTGCTGCATGAAAACATTGACAAGTGTTCAGTTTAGTTTCGGGGTCAAAAAGTAGTAACCACTGCCCAGTCCATCATCGGCTCTGACCTCCCTACCATCGAGGGGATCTATCGCAGTCGCTGCCTCAAAAAGGCTGGCAGCATCATCAAGGACCCACACCATCCTGGCCACACACTCATCTCCCCGCTACCTTCAGGTAGAAGGTACAGGAGCCTGAAGACTGCAACGACCAGGTTCAGAAATAGCTACTTCCCCACAGCCATCAGGCTATTAAACTCAATTCAAACAAAACTCTGAACATTAATAGCCCATTATCAGTTTATTTGCACTTTATCTGTTTTATTTATTCATGTGTATGTATTGATTTATACAATGGTATATGGACACACTGTATTCATGCCATCTATATGTTGTTATGCTGAAGTCCTATCTGGGATATATGACAATAAACTCTCTTGAATCTTGAATCTTGAGGAAAGAGCATCCACGTCGCGGCCCTGTTTCCACCAATCTTTCCACCGCCGCACACAAGAAGCCACAAGACAGACACCATTGTATGCAGATGCCGAGAGTGTGTTCAGCTCTGGCGGAAAAAACGTATAATCTTGTGTGTGGACTCGCTAAGAAGAAGTTTTGTTTCGTTTTACTTCGCTTAGTTTAGCTTGGTTTAGTTCAGAAATACAGAGCGGAAACAGGCCCTTCGGCCCACCGAGTCCGTGCCAACCAGCGATCCCCGCACACAAACACTATCCTCCACACACTAGGGACAATTTACACTTATACCAATCCAATTAACCTACAAACCTGTACGTCTTTGGAGTGTGGGAGGAAACTGGAGCTTCCCGGAGAAAACCCGCGCCGGTCCCGGGGAGAATGTGCAAAGGGTGAACCTTCTGAACCTTCTGAATGTTGTAGTCGGCAGGGCAGTACTCTGCATATCGCCCACTTGCACAATTTTCACATTTTTATCAAGCCAATTAATCAATCCAATTAACCTACAAACCTGCACGTCTTTGGAGTGTGGGAGGAAAGCGAAGATCTCGGAGAAAACCCACACAGGTCACGGGGAGAACGTGTGCAAACTCCGTACAGACAGCACCCGTAGGCGGGATCTAACCTGGGTCTCTGGCGCTGTGAGGCAGCAGCTCTACCCGCTATGCCGGACATCTGTTCGCATTTGATGGATTTTGCAGAGTCAGTGGAAAATAACTCAAATTCCTAGCATTCAGTCACGTTTGCCAATTTGATGAGAACGCCTTTCTGAGTAAACACTTGTCTGGAAATTAGATCTTAGAGTGGGGATGTTTTTCAGCACCAGCCAACCAATAAATTGCATTGCTGTCCAATTCTGGGTCAGACCACAAGATCTGACCAGCCACACACTTCCGACTGTGACCGAGTATCGTTTGCTCATCAGAAGGCACACAGTGGACACTCCCTCTTCTCCCCTCTCCCATCAGGCAGGAGGCACCCACCCACACTCCAAATATGTACAAGCTTGTAGATTAATTAACATATAGTGAGCGTTTGCCAGCACTGGGGCCTGTATTCATTCACTGGAGTTTAGAAGAATGAGGTGGGACCTCATTGAAACGTACAGAGGAGTGAGTGGCTTGGATAGAGTGGATGTGGAGAGGATGTTTCCACCTGTGGCAGAGTCTAGGACCAGAGGTCACAGCCTCAGAATTAAAGGCCGTTCCTTTAGGAAGAAGATGAGGATGAATTTTTCAGAGGGTGGTGAATCTGTGGAAATTTTTGCTGCAGAAGGCTGTGGAGGCCAAGTCAGTGGATATATTTAAGGCAGAGATAGATAGATGCTTGTTTAGTATGGGTGTCGGAGGTTATGAGAATAAGGGGTAAGCCATTTAGCAATGGAGACGAGGAAACACAGAGAGTTGTGAGTCTGGAATTCTCTGCCTGGTGGAAGCCGGTTCTCTGGATGCTTTCAAGAGAGAGCTAGATAGGGCTCTTAAAGATAGCGGAGTCAGGGGATATTGGGAGAAGGCAGGAACGGGGTACTGATTGGGGATGATCAGCCCCGATCATATTGAATGGCGGTGTTGGCTCGAAGGGCCGAATGGCCTACTCCTGCACCTATTAAGCACATAACCATATAACAATTACAGCACGGAAACAGGCCATCTCGACCCTACAAGTCCGTGCCGCCACAACTTTTTTTCCCTTAGTCCCACCTGCCTGCACTCATACCATAACCCTCCATTCCCTTCTCATCCATATGCCTATCCAATTTATTTTTAAATGATACCAATGAACCTGCCTCCACCACTTCCACTGGAAGCTCATTCCACACCGCTACCACTCTCTGAGTAAAGAAGTCCCCCCTCATGTTACCCCTAAACTTCTGTCCCTTAATTCTGAAGTCATGTCCTCTTGTTTGAATCTTTCCTATTCTCAAAGGGAAAAGCTTGTCCACATCAACTCTGTCTATCCCTCTCATCATTTTAAAGACCTCTATCAAGTCCCCCCTTAACCTTCTGCGCTCCAGAGAATAAAGACCTAACTTATTCAACCTATCTCTGTAACTTAGTTGTTGAAACCCAGGCAACATTCTAGTAAATCTCCTCTGTACTCTCTCAATTTTTTTGACATCCTTCCTATAATTGGGTGACCAAAATTGTACACCATACTCCAGATTTGGTCTCACCAATGCCTTGTACAATTTTAACATTACATCCCAGCTTCTATACTCAATGCTCTGATTTATAAAGGCTAGCATACCAAAAGCTTTCTTTACCACCCTACCTATATGAGATTCTACCTTCAAGGAACTATGCACGGTTATTCCCAGATCCCTCTGTTCAACTGTATTCTTCAATTCCCTACCATTTACCATGTACGTCCTATTTTGATTTGTCCTGCCAAGGTGTAGCACCTCACATTTATCAGCATTAAACTCCATCTGCCATCTTTCAGCCCATTTTTCCAAATTGCCTAAATCACTCTGTAGACTTTGGAAATCCTCTTCATTATCCACAACACCCCCTATCTTGGTATCTTCTGCATACTTACTAATCCAATTTACCACACCTTCATCCAGATCATTGATGTACATGACAAACAACAAAGGACCCAACCCAGATCCCTGAGGCACCCCACTAGTCACCTGCCTCCAACCCGATAAACAGCCATCCACCATTACCCTCTGGCTTCTCCCATTCAGCCACTGTTGAACCCATCTTGCTATTCCTGCATTTATACCTAACAGTTTAACCTTCTTAACCAACCTTCCATGAGGAACCTTGTCAAAGGCCTTACTAAAGTCCATATAGACAACATCCACTGCTTTACCCTCGTCAATTTCCCTGGTAACCTCTTCAAAAAATTCAAAAATTCACTATTGTCTATTGTCCTCATTGAAACGTACAGAATAGTGAAAGAGAGTGGATGTGGAGAGGATGTTTCCACTAGTGGGAGAGTCTAGGACCGGAGGTCACAGCCTCAGAATTAAAGGATGTTTATTTAGGAAAAAAATGAGGGGGAATTTCTTTAGTCAGGGGGTGGTGAGTCTGTGGAATTCATTGCCACAAAAGGCTGTGGAGACCAAGTCATTAAGGCAGAGATAGATAGATTCTTGATTAGTACGGGTGCCAGAGGTTATGGGGAGAAGGCAGGAGAATGAGGTTTGGAGGGAGAGATAGATCTGCCATGATTGAACGGCGGAGTAGACTTGATGGGCAGAGTCGCCTAATTCTGCTCCTATCATTAATGACCTTATGATTGTCAGAGTGAGATCAAACACAAATTGGAGGAACAGCATCTTATATTTCCCTTGGCCAGCTGACAACCCAGTGGCATAATTTTGATTTTACTAACTTCAAGTAACCCTCTCTCTCCACCCCCCCCCCCCCCCCCAACCGCCCCCAACATAGTTGTACCAGTTTCACTTCCACCCTGTTGAGCTTCACTGTCTGTAAAACTCGTTATCTCCGATCCTGCAGCCAACAATGGATCATTGTGGGCTCCACCTTTCCTTGACCATCGTTGCTTTTTGCATATCTATCATTCTCTGTCCCTTCTATACTGTATCTCTCGTTTCCCTTTCCCCTGACTCTCAGTCTGAAGAGATCTCGGCCCGAAATGTCTCCATTTCCTTTTCTCCACAGATGCTGCCCGACCCGCTGAGTTACTCCAGCACTTTGTGCCTGTCATTAAATGGCCCCATTATATTTTAGTTTAGAGATCCAGCATGGAAACAGGCCCTTCAGCCCACCGGGTCTGCTCCGACCAGCGATCCCCGCACATTAACACTATCCTACACACACTAGGGACAATTTACAATTTTACCAAAGCCAATGAATCTACAAACCTGCACGTCTTTGGAGCGTGGGAGGAAACCGAAGATCTCGGAGAAAACCCACAAAGGTCATGGGGAGAACGTGCAAACTCCGTACTGACAGCACCCATATTCGGGATCGAACACGGGTCTCCGGTGCTCAATTCACTTTAAGGCGGCAACTCTACCGCTGCGCCATCGTGACTGCCGTGACTATATATAGGCCGTGAAATGAATGACGAAAGAATATTAGCATGTTTTTAATAAAGCTGCATGATTTAAATCACGGGGTGCAGGCATTTGAGGGGTGATCATATAGTGGTCATAGATTAATACAGCGTGGAAACAGGCCCTTCGGCCCAACTTGCCCACACCGGCCAAGAGAGTGGTGTGGGGGGGCCTGTAACACACAGCCAGGCGTTGCGGCGAAGGCAGAGACGATAGTGGCGTACGTCGGCGGAGCCCGTGGCTGGGGTCCGGGTCGGTGCCACGGTGGCGCCCGGAGAGAACCCGCCACCGTTAGTGGAGAGGTCGGTGCAGGGGGTCGATGATGCCACCATCCGACGGACGAGGACAGACACGTGGAAGTGAGGACGCCGCTGCTGGGGGAAGGAACAAAGGGGGACCTGGCGTGGGGGGTGGGGGGGGGGGTGTGGCTGCCGTGAGGGAGGGGGGAGCGGGGGAAGAACAAAGGTAGACCTGGCACAGGATATTTTGTAACATTGTCAGCGCCCTTTATATGGCGACTATTCGCATGCCTTGGGCATGTAAGCGAAGAATCTCACTGTGATTTGTCACATGTAACAATAAAGTATTCCATCATTTCATTTAATTTCATTTCATTTGTGGATTTGAGATAGATTCATGGATATGCATGGAAATGCTCATGCTGTCCAAGTCGCCTCATCTACACTGGTCCCACTGGTATACTCTGTATACTCTGGAATTCAGAAGGATGAGAGGGTATCTTATTGAGACATATATAAGATTGTTAAACTTTGGACACGCTAGAAGCAGGAAACATGTTCCCGATGGAATTCTCTACCTCAGAGGGCGGTTCTCTGCATGCTTTCAAGAGAGAGTTAGATAGGGCTCTGAAAGATAGAGTCAGGGGATATGGGGAGAAGGCAGGAACGGGGTACTGATTGGGGATGATCAGCCATGATCACATTGAATGGTGGTGCTAGCTCGAAGGGCCGAATGGCCTCCTCCTGCACCTATTGTCTATTGTCTATTGTCTGTCCTTGGTCCAGAACCCTCTAAACTGAGGTCACACTATGATTTCCTGGCCCCATATCTTGGGAATGATGTGCTGGCTCTGGAGAGGGTCCAGAGGAGGTTTACAAGAATGATTCCAGGAATGAGTGGGTTAGCATTTGATGAGTGTTCAACATAGAAACATAGAAACATAGAAATTAGGTGCAGGAGTAGGCCATTCGGCCCTTCGAGCCTGCACCGCCTTTCAATATGATCATCCAACTCAGTATCCCGTACCTGCCTTCTCTCCATACCCCCTGATCCCCTTAGCCACAAGGGCCACATCTAACTCCCTCTTAAATATAGCCAATGAACTGGCCTCAACTACCCTCTGTGGCAGAGAGTTCCAGAGATTCACCACTCTCTGCGTGAAAAAAGTTCTTCTCATCTCGGTTTTAAAGGATTTCCCCTTTATCCTTAAGCTGTGACCCCTTGTCCTGGACTTCCCTAACATCGGGAACGATCTTCCTGCATCTAGCCTGTCCAACCCCTTAAGAATTTTGTAAGTTTCTATAAGATCCCCTCTCAATCTTCTAAATTCTAGAGAGGGGATCTTATAGAAACTTACAAAATTCTTAACAACACTGGGCCTGTACTCGCTGGAGTTTAGGAGTTTGGGGGGGTGGGGACCTCTTTGAAACATACAGAATTATGAAAGGCTTGGAATGGAGTGGATGTAGAAAGGATGTGTCCACTAGTGGGAGAGTCTCGGACCAGAGGCCGTAGACTCAGGATTAAAGGATGCTCTTAGAAAGGAGGTGAGGAGGAACTTCTTCAGTCAGTGGAGAGTTAATCTGTGGAACTCATTGCCACAGAGGGCTGTGGAGGCCAAGTCAGTGGATAAAGAGATAGACAAATTCTTGATTAGAACGGGTGTCGAGGGTTATGGGGAGCAGGCAGGAGAATGGGGTGAAGGAGGCAGAGATCAGCCATGATTGAATGGCGGAGTGGACTGGATGGGCCGAATGACCTAATTCTACTCCTATAACTTATGAAGCTGTGACTCTAGAATTGAATTAACTTGGGTCGGCATGGAGGAGTTGAACCGAAGGGTTTGTTTCCGTGCTGTGTGACTCTCAAGGTTTAAGGTGAAAGATTTAATAGGATCCTGAGGAGCAACTTTTTCATCCAGAGGGTGGTGGGTGTATGGAACGAGCTGCCAGAGGAGGTAGTTGAGGCTGGGACTAACCCAACGTTTAAGAAATAGTTAGACAGGTACATGGATAAGACAGGTTTGGAGGGTTATGGACCAAACGCAAGCAGGTGGGACTAGTGTAGCTGAGATAAGTTGGCCGACATGGGCAGGTTGGGCCAAAGTATCACTCTATGACTATTGATAACAAAGCCGTAATGGGCCAAATGTGGTCAAATGAGTCTAGCTTAAAAAAGGCATCTTGGTTATGGTGGATGAGTTGGGCTGAAGGGCCTGTTTCTGTTTTGTCTGACTATGTCTTTATGAATTAGTTTACAGATACAGCACGGAAACAGGCCCTTCGGCCCACCGGGTCCGCGCCAACCAGCGATCCCCGCACATTAACACCATCCTACACCCACTAGGGACAATTTTTACATTTACCAAGCCAAAGTACAAACCTGTACGTCCTTGGAGTGTGGGAGAAACCGAAGATCTCGGAGACAACCCACGCAGGTCACGGGGAGAACGTACAAACTCCGTCCAGACAGCACCCGAAGTCGGGATCGAACCCGGGTGTCCGGTGGTGCATTCGCCGTAAGGCAGCAACTCTACCGCTGCGCCACCGTGACCGCCTGTGGGTCTCCTCCCACAGGAATGAATGCCAGTTATAAGTTTTAATTGCAAAAGCAAAGTTAATTAAAATTAATTAAGTCATTTCCCATGGTATGCCAACTGGCATACTTGGCATACTACTCACTGAATGTAGGGCAGAGAATTATCTTGCCAAGCTGGGCTCCAGAATTTGGAGTTTAGAGTTCAGATTGACGGCTAAGGAAACAGGCCCTTCGGCCCATTGAGTCCACACTGACCGTCGATCTCCTGTTCACAATAGACAATAGACAATAGATGCAGGAGTAGGCCATTCGGCCCTTCGAGCCAGCACCGCCATTCAATGTGATCATGGCTGATCATCCCCAATCAGTACCCCGTTCCTGCCTTCACCCCATATCCCCTGACTCCGCTATCTTTAAGAGCCCTATCCAGCTCTCTCTTGAAAGTATCCAGAGAACTGGCCTCCACCTGAGGCAAAGAATTCAACAGACTCACAACTTTCTGTGTCAAAAAGTTTTTCCTCGTCTCCGTTCTAAATGGCTTACCCCTTATTCTTAAACTGTGGCCCCTGGTTCTGGACTCCCCCAACATCGGGAACATGTTTCCTGCCTCTATCGGTCCTATGTTAGAACTAGTTCTATGTTATTCCGCTTTCTCATCCACACATTGGGGTGCAATTTACAGAGGCCATCTTACCTTCTAGGATGTGGGAGGAAACCGGAGCACCCGGAGAAAACCTACAAGGTTCAAACTTTGTACAGACAGCACCCGAGGTCAGGATTGAACCTGAGGCTCTGGTGCTGTGAGTCAGCAGCTCTACCCGCTGCGCCACCGTGCCGGCCACTCTGCTGGTATTTTATTTATCATACATAGACAGGGATCTTGGTCACAGATGGGTAGGCAGACTGAAGATGGGTCTCGACCCGAAACGTCGCCTATTTCCTTTGCTCTATAGATGCTGCCTCACCCGCTGTGTTTCTCCAGCATTTATGTCTACCTATATATATATATATATATATACTATTAAAACTCTGTGTGTATGTGGGTGTTTGTCATTAATTTTGCCTATGATTCATTACTCCTCCAAAGCCAGATGCAAAAACGTCGAGATTTTTACCATTTCGCCAGCGATTTTACTTTTACATTCGCTGATCCACTCCTCATTAAATTTAGTCATTTTTCTGTTCACATTTTTAATATAATCCTCCCCCCCCCCCCCCCCCACACACTCACTAATTTTGTCACCTCCTGTGGGGATGTGTGTGTGTGTGTGTGTGAGAGAGGTTGGTTAGTGTGTGTGTGTGTGTGTGTGTGTGTGTGTGTGTGTGTGTGTGTGTGTGTGTGAGAGAGGTTGGTTAGTGTGTGTGTGTGTGTGTGTGCGGTTGGTTAGTGTGTGTGTGTGTGTGTGTGAGAGAGGTTGGTTAGTGTGTGTGTGTGTGTGTGTGCGGTTGGTTAGTGTGTGTGTGTGTGTGAGGTTGGTTAGTGTGTGTGTGTGTGTGAGGGGTGGTTGGTGTGTGTGTGTGTGTGTGTGTGTGTGTGTGTGTGTGTGTGTGTGTGTGTGTGTGTGTGGGTGTGTATGTGTGTGTGTGTATGTGTGTGTGTGTATGTGTGTGTGTGTGAGGGGTGGTTGGTGTGTGTGTGTGTGTGTGTGAGGGGTGGTTGGTGTGTGTGTGTGTGTGTGTGTGTGTGTGTGTGTGTGTGTGTGTGTGTGTGTGTGTGTGTGTGTGTGTGTGTGTGGGGTGGTTGGTGTATGTGTGTGTGTGTGTGTGTGTGTGTGTGTGTGTGTGTGTGTGTGTGTGTGTGTGTGTGAGGGGTGGTTGGTGTGTGTGTGTGTGTGTGTGTGTGTGTGTGTGTGTGTGTGTGTGTGTGTGTGTGTGTGTGTGTGTGAGGGGTGGTTGGTGTGTGTGTGTGTGTGTGTGTGAGAGGTTGGTGTATGTGTGTGTGTGTGGGGGGTGGTGTGTGTGTGTGTGTGTGTGTGTGTGTGTGTGTGTGTGTGTGTGTGGGGTGGTTAGTGTGTGTGTGTGTGGGGTGGTTAGTGTGTGTGTGTGTGTGTGTGTGTGTGTGGTGGTTAGTGTGTGTGTGTGGTGGTTAGTGTGTGTGTGTGTGTGGGGTGGTTAGTGTGTGTGTGAGGGGTGGTTAGTGTGTGTGTGTGTGACGCCTCAGGCCGCCCCCTCCCCACGTAACCACGCGTTGCGGGAAAAGACCCAACGGGTCTGCACTTGGTCTAGTATATTTTTAAACCGTGGCCCCTGGTTCTGGACTCCCCCAACATATATACAACTGCTGTAGATTTGGGAGGAACAACAGCAGCAACAGATTAGCAAGAGATACGACTGATTGGCTCTAGCCCAAGTGGGAGGAGAGGGGTGAAAACAGTTGAAAACTGAGGAATTTGCTTTGTAAATTGGTAAATCAGGCAATTTATCAGTCAATTTAAGCAGGACAGCTCTTAGCAAGCGGCAGTGAGTGAGCGAAGTGCCCTGTGAGAAAAGTGTGAGTCTTTGGCTCGAGAGTCTTTGGCGAGGAGGCTGAGGAGGCTGAGGAGAGGAGACCACGCAATACGCTTGAGAGGTAGAGACCAAAGAAGGAGATGTCAGGCAAGCTGATTCAGTGTGATGCTTGCAGTGTGTGGGAGGTCAAGGACACCGCTGGTGCCTCTGGCTGCTACAAATGCGAGAAGTGCATCCAGGTAGAGCTCCTGAAGGGCCGTGTTGGGGAACTGGAGAAGCAAGTGGATGACCTCCGGTTCGTACGAGAAACGGAGTCGTTCCTCGACAAGTCCTACAGTACGATTGTTACACCTAAGGTACTGGAAGAGAGAAGGTGGGAGACAGTGAGAAAGGGAGGGAAGCATGGAATGCCAATGTCCCCGGGTGTTGTACCTCTTGTAAACAGGTTCATCCACTTAGAAGCTGTTGGGACAGAAGACGTGAGCGGCGGACTGGCTTGTGGTGCGAATAGGGCTGTTGAGCCAAAACCAAAAAGGCCTAAGGCAGGCAAGGCCATTGTAGTGGGAGACTCCATCGTGAGAGGTACGGACAGGGGTTTCTGCGGCAACAGACGGGATTCGAGGATGGTGTGCTGCCTTCCCGGTGCCAGGATCCAGGATGTCACGGACAGAGTGCAAAAATCCTCAAGGGCGAAGGTGAACATCCGGAAGTGGTAGTGCATGTCGTCACAAACAATGTCGGAAAAAAGAGATGAATATTCTGCAGCGTGACTTTAGAGAGCTCGGAAAAATGTTGAAAAGCAGGACCTCCAGGGTTGTTATCTCCGGTTTGCTTCCAGTTCCCCGTGCTGGCGAGAGCAGGAACAGGGAGATACGGGACCTGAACGTGTGGCTGAGGAACTGGTGCACGGGGCAGGGATTTAGATTCTTAGATCACTGGGATCTGTTTTGGGGTAAGGGGGAACTGTACAAAAGGGACGGATTGCATCTTAACAGGTGTGGGACCAGCATTCTGGCAGGCAGGTTTGCCACTGCTACACGGGCGGCTTTAAACTGAATAAGGGGGGTGGGGTGTCGAATGGGATAGTGGAGGATGGAGTTAAAGGGAAAGGGTTTCTTAAATGTGTGAGCGTAGAGACCGAGGGGTGTAAAATGAGGGTAGAAGAAATAGGTAGCAAGGTGAAAAGTAAAAGTGGCAGGCAGACAAAACCAGGGCAAAAATCAAAAAGGCCCACTTTTCAACATAATTGTATAAGGGGTAAGAGTGTTGTAAAAACAAGCCTGAAGGCTTTGTGTCTCAATGCAAGGAGCATTTGTAATAAGGTGGATGAGTTGAATGTGCAGATAGCTATTAATGACTATGATATAGTTGGGATCACGGAGACATGGCTCCAGGGTGACCAAGGCTGGGAGCTGAACATCCAGGGATATTCAATATTCAGGAGCGATAGAGAGAAAGGAAAAGGAGGTGGGGTAGCGTTACTGATTAGAGAGGGGATTAATGCAATGGAAAGGAAGGACATTAGCTTGGAGGATGTGGAATCGGTATGGGTAGAGCTGCGAAACACTAAGGGGCAGAAAACGCTGGTGGGTGTTGTGTACAGGCCACCTAACAGTAGTAGTGAAGTTGGAGATGGTATCAAACAGGAAATTAGAAATGCGTGCGACAAAGGCAAAACAGTTATAATGGGTGACTTCAATCTACATATAGATTGGGTGAATCAAATTGGCAGGGGTGCTGAGGAAGAGGATTTCTTGGAATGTATGCGGGATAGTTATCTAAATCAACATGTAGAGGAACCAACAAGAGAGCAGGCTATTTTAGACTGGGTATTGAGTAATGAGGAAGGGTTAGTTAGCAATCTTGTTGTACGTGCCCACTTGGGCAAGAGTGACCATAATATGGTTGAGTTCTTCATTAGGATGGAGAGTGACATTGTTAATTCAGAAACAATGGTTCTGAACTTAAAGAAAGGTAACTTTGAGGGTATGAGACGTGAATTGGCCAAGATTGACTGGCAATTAATTCTAAAAGGGTTGACGGTGGATATGCAATGGAAGACATTTAAAGACTGCATGGATGAACTACAAAAATTATTCTCCCCAGTTTGGCAAAAGAATAAATCAGGGAAGGTAGTACATCCATGGATAACAAGGGAAATCAGGGATAGTATCAAAGCGAAGGATGATGCATACAAATTAGCCAGAAAAAGCAGCATACCGGAGGACTAGGAGAAATTCAAAGACCAGCAGAGGAGGACAAAGGGCTTAATTAGGAAAGGAAAAATAGATTATGAAAGAAAACTGGCAGGGAACATAAAAACTGACTGCAAAAGTTTTTATAGATATGTGAAAAGAAAGAGATTAGTTAAAACAAATGTAGGTCCCTTGCAGTCGGAAACAGGTGAGTTGATCATGGGGAACAAGGATATGGCGGACCAATTGAATAACTACTTTGGTTCCGTCTTCACTAAGGAAGACATAAATAATTTGCTGGAAATAGCAGGGGACCGCGGGTCAAAGGAGTTGGAGGAATTGAGTGAAATCCAGGTTAGCCGGGAAATGGTGTTGGGTAAATTGAATGGATTAAAGGCCGATAAATCCCCAGGGCCAGATAGGCTGCATCCCAGAGTACTTAAGGAAGTAGCTCCAGAAATAGTGGATGCATTAGTAATAATCTTTCAAAACTCTTTAGATTCTGGAGTAGTTCCCGAAGATTGGCAGGTAGCAAACGTAACCCCACTTTTTAAGACGGGAGGGAGAGAGAAAATGGGGAATTACAGACCAGTTAGTCTAACATCGGTAGTGGGGAAACTGCTAGAGTCAGTTATTAAAGATGGGATAGCAGCACATTTGGAAAGTGGAGAAATCATTGGACAAAGTCAGCATGGATTTACGAAAGGTAAATCATGTCTGACGAATCTTATAGAATTTTTTGAGGATGTAACTAGTAGCGTGGATAGGGGAGAACCAGTGGATGTGGTGTATCTGGACTTCCAGAAGGCTTTCGACAAGGTCCCACATAAGAGATTAGTATACAAACTTAAAGCACATGGCATTGGGGGTTCAGTATTAATGTGGATAGAGAACTGGCTGGCAAACAGGAAGCAAAGAGTAGGAGTAAACGGGTCCTTTTCACAATGGCAGGCAGTGACTAGTGGGGTACCGCAAGGCTCAGTGCTGGGACCCCAGCTATTTACAATATATATTAATGATCTGGATGAGGGAATTGAAGGCAATATCTCCAAGTTTGAGGATGACACTAAGCTGGGGGGCAGTGTTAGCTGTGAGGAGGATGCTAGGAGACTGCAAGGTGACTTGGATAGGCTGGGTGAGTGGGAAAATGTTTGGCAGATGCAGTATAATGTGGATAAATGTGAGGTTATCCATTTTGGTGGCAAAAACGGGAAAGCAGACTATTATCTAAATGGTGGCCGATTGGGAAAGGGGGAGATGCAGCGAGACCTGGGTGTCATGGTACACCAGTCATTGAAGGTAGGCATGCAGGTGCAGCAGGCAGTAAAGAAAGCGAATGGTATGTTAGCTTTCATTGCAAAAGGATTTGAGTATAGGAGCAGGGAGGTTCTACTGCAGTTGTACAGAGTCTTGGTGAGACCACACCTGGAGTATTGCGTGCAGTTTTGGTCTCCAAATCTGAGGAAGGACATTATTGCCATAGAGGGAGTGCAGAGACGGTTCACCAGACTGATTCCTGGGATGTCAGGACTGTCTTATGAAGAAAGACTGGATAGACTTGGTTTATACTCTCTAGAATTTAGGAGATTGAGAGGGGATCTTATAGAAACTTACAAAATTCTTAAGGGGTTGGACAGGGTAGATGCAGGAAGATTGTTCCCGATGTTAGGGAAGTCCAGGACAAGGGGTCACAGCTTAAGGATAAGGGGGAAATCCTTTAAAACCGAGATGAGAAGAACTTTTTTCACACAGAGAGTGGTGAATCTCTGGAACTCTC
>JAWMAR010001028.1:132180-167180 GCA_036785375.1 Leucoraja ocellata | reverse complement strand
GCAGGGAATTCCATAATTTCACAACTCTCTGGGTGAAAACGTTTTTTGTCATCTCTGTCTTAAATTGCCTCCCCTTTGTTCTAAGACTGTGGCCCCTGGATGAATAAAGTTCTAGCGAATCGTATCATAAATAGGAAGGAGGTGAGGAGGAATTTCTTTTGTCAGAGGGTGGTGAATCTGTGGAATTCATTGCCACAGACGGCATCTTAAATGTTTCATAAATGTTGCGATAGTCTCATAGTCTCAACTACTTCCTCCGGCAGCTTGTTCCATACACCCACCACCCTTTATCTGAAAGCGTACCCTTAGGTTCCTATTAAATCTCCCCCCCCCCCTCACCTTAAACCCATGTCCTCTGGTCCCTGGTTAGAGTCTTCTCCCCATAACCCCTGACACCTGTACAAATCAAGAATCTATCTTTCTATGCTTTGCAAAATATTTTTTGTCTTGGCCTCCACAGCCTTCCGTGGCAATGAATTCCACAGATTCACCACTCTCAACTAAAAAATGTCCTCCTCATCTCCTTCCTAAGTCACTGTGGTACTTAATATGCATTATACCACTGTAGAACCAAAGACGTGTGGGTTTGTAGGTTAATTGGCTTCGGTTAATTTATCCCTTGTATGTAGGATACGATGGAAGGGCAGAGTAGACTTGATGGGCCGAACAGCCTAATTCTACTAACGAGCTATAATGGAATGGCGGAGTAGACTTGATGGGCCGAACGGCCTAATTCTATTAACGAGCTATAATAGAATGGCGGAGTAGACTTGATGGGCCAAATGGCCTAATTCTACTCCTGTCACCCATGACTTATGACCTTATGACAGTGTTAGTGTGCGGTGATCGCTGGTCGGCACGGAACCGGTGGGCTGAAGGGCCTGTTTCCGCGCTGTATCTCTAAACTAAGCAAAACAAAACTGAACACTCTGCAATTTCTGGCTTTACTGCAGCTTACCGAGAGACATTCTGCAGAAATTCTTCGCTAACATATTTTAAGGGGGTGGGGGTGGGGGGTTACTGAGGGTTACATTGGGTGGAGGCGGGTTTGCAGATGCAATAAGATGGGAGAAAGGATGGAAGAAAAGTTCAGTTCTGGAACACATTGTGTTGGGTCATTTCCGACAGAATTTGGTGTGTTTTTTGTGCTGGTATTGTTATACAAACTCGACACTATAAAATGACACTCCACAATGCTGCTAGAATAGGGTGGCACAGTGACACAGCGGTAGAGTTGCTGCCTTACAGCGCCAGAGACCCGGGTTTGATCCCGACTACGGGTGTTGTCTGTATAGAGTCTGTCCCTTCTCCCCGTGACCTGCGTGGGTTTTCTCCAAGATCCTCGGTTTCCTCTCACACTCCAAAGACGTACAGGTTTGTGGGTTAATTGGCTTGGTATAAAATGTAAAATTGTCAATGGACAATAGGTGCAGGATTAAGTAATTCGGCCCCTCTAGCCAGCACTGTCATTCACTGTGATCATCCACAATCAGTACCCCGTATCTGCCTTCTCCCCATATCTCTTGACTGCTATCTTTTTTTTTTTTAATTTATTTTTAAATTTTATTTTTTTTAATTTTATTTTTATTAGAAGTACAGTAAATTACAGTAATACACATCATATATATTTTATTACATTTGTTGTACCACTTCATTTTTCGAGCTTTAAAGATGGAAAGTGAGCAAGAATCGTGAGCAAGAAAGTGAGCAAGAATTATTTATTTATTTATTTATTTGTTTTTTTATGATACTGCCTGTAAGGGAAATTAATTTTGTTGTCTCAAATTGAGACAATGACAATAAATTTGAATACAATACAATACAATGCAATACAAAAGAATCGTGAAGGTGCAGGAAAGTGTTGGGAAAAGAAAGCCCCTTAGGGATGAACTTAGAGAAGGAAGTAAAGAAAGGAAATAAGACCCTAGAAAGAAAAGGAAAAAAAAGGAAAAACAATCGCTCTATTGTAACACAAAACTCCGCAAAAAAGGATATACCAACCGTGTTTTTTTTAACATTTATTTTATACTCCCCGTTACCAGATCCTGGTACCATTTATATTTTAAATTACTATTGCACCTTATGCTTGTAATAGTTCCATAAATGCAGACCACGTCTTTTGGAAGTGATCTGCTTTGCCTGCTAGGAGGAATCTCATCTCTTCCAGTGTTTCGAACATGTTTGAAATCCACATTTTTATTGTTGGTATTGGGGCGGTTTTCCAGAATTTGAGTATAAGCTTTTTTCCCATTATTAGTCCGTAATTAAGTAAGTTCTTTTGAAACGCGTTTAGTTCGGGGTTACCTTCCGATATTCCAAAAATGAACCATTCTGCTTTTGGTACAAGTTTTATTTTAATTAATTTTGTGAAGATTTCAAATATTTCGTTCCAGAATTTTTGCATTTTTACACAAAACACAAAAGAGTGCGCTATGGTAGCTTCTTGTGACTGACATTTATCACAAATGGGTGAGACATTGGGGAAAAGTTTATTTATTTTAGTATTTGAATAATATAGTCTATGTAATGTTTTATATTGAATTAGAGTATGTCGTACGTTGATCGAGCATTTATGCACATATAGTAAGTGTTTATCCCAGCTCTCTTTTGAAATTTTTATAGCTAGTTCTTGTTCCCAGTCTCTTCTAATACCATCGGTTGTAGGTATTTCTATATTTAAAATAATGTTGTATAAGTATGATATTAGATTTGCTGATTCAGCCTTTGTCTTCATGGCTTCATCCAGTAAGTCTGGGGGCATGTTATGATAGTCTTTTGTGTATTTTTTCAGATAGTCACGGATTTGAAGATATTTAAAATATTGATTATTTTTCAAATTATATTTCAGTTGTAATTGTTGAAATGATAATAAAATTCATACGTCTCCGAGCGTTTTGATTCCCATTCTTTCCCATTGTGTAAATGATTTATCTATAATTGAAGGTTTAAACGACGGGTTATTGACTATTAAAAGAGATAGGTTTCTTAATTTTAGATTCTGTTTTATTTGTTTCCAAGTTCTAATTGTGCTATGTATCATTGGATTTTTATTATAATTTTTGTTATTCAGATCCATTGGTGAGAGGAGAGTCGCTCCTGTATTACACGGAGAGCAGTCCTCTCTCTCCATTATAATCCAGTCCACCTGCTGGGCAGAGTTGTCCAGCAGGTGAATCATATTTTTAATATTTACTGCCCAATTATAATACATAAAGTTAGGGAGCGCTAGACCACCCATCTCTTTTGGTTTACTAAGGTGTGCTCTTTGTATTTGGAGACGTGAATTGGCCAAGATTGACTGGCAATTAATTCTTTTTTTTTTTAATATTTTATTTTATTAGAAGTAAGTACAGTCATATGGCACCAAAGTGCCTAATATATATTTTCATAATACATTTTATGTACAAATTCTTTTTTTTTTTTGTTACATTGAAAAAAGATGAGAATAAGAAAAAGAAGTTAGATAGTAAAGGATAGAAAGATGTGAAATATATAGTGTGTGAAGAAAGAGAACGGGTAAATGAAGAAAGTTGAGAGAGAAAATAGTGAAAAGAAAATAAAATAAAAAAGAAAAGGAGATCATTATTTATAATCTTGACCAACCCTCGTCCAGTCCTGAAACAATTATTTTTTACAATTGTGTTGCACCATATGATTCCAAAAAAACGACGAATGGAGACCAACTCGTTATGAATTGGTCTGATTTATCCATTAGGAGGAATCGCATTTCCTCAAGATGAGCGGTGCCCAACATAGACTGGCAATTAATTCTAAAAGGGTTGACGGTGGATATGCAATGGAAGACATTTAAAGACTGCATGGATGAACTACAAAAATTGTTCATCCAGTTTGGCAAAAGAATAAATCAGGGAAGGTAGTACATCCATGGATAACAAGGGAAATCAGGGATAGTATCAAAGCGAAGGATGATGCGTACAAATTAGCCAGAAAAAGCAGCATACCGGAGGATTGGGAGAAATTCAAAGAACAGCAGAGCAGGACAAAGGGTTTAATTAGGAAAGGAAAATAGATTATGAAAGAAAACTGGCAGGGAACATAACAACTGACTGCAAAAGTTTTTATAGATATGTGAAAAGAAAGAGATTAGTTAAAACAAATGTAGGTCCCTTGCAGTCAGAAACAGGTGAGTTGATCATGGGGAACAAGGATATGGTGGACCAATTGAATAACTACTTTGGTTCCGTCTTCACTAAGGAAGACATGAATAATTTGCCGGAAATAGCAGGGGACCGCGGGTCAAAAGAGTTGGTGGAATTGAGTGAAATCCAGGTTAGCCGGGAAGTGGTGTTGGGTAAATTGAATGGATTAAAGGCCGATAAATCCCCAGGCCCAGATAGGCTGCATCCCAGAGTACTTAAGGAAGTAGCTCCAGAAATAGTGGATGCATTAGTAATAATCTTTCAAAACTCTTTAGATTCTGGAGTAGTTCCTGAAGATTGGCGGGTAGCAAACGTAACCCCACTTTTTAAGAAGGGAGGGAGAGAGAAAATGGGGAATTACAGACCAGTTAGTCTAACATCGGTAGTGGGGAAACTGCTAGAGTCAGTTATTAAAGATGGGATAGCAGCACATTTGGAAAGTGGTGAAATCATTGGACAAAGTCAGCATGGATTTACGAAAGGTAAATCAT
Source organism: Leucoraja ocellata (assembly GCA_036785375.1). Classification (NCBI taxonomy): domain Eukaryota; kingdom Metazoa; phylum Chordata; class Chondrichthyes; order Rajiformes; family Rajidae; genus Leucoraja; species Leucoraja ocellata. The sequence continues at coordinate 162,529 of JAWMAR010001028.1, read as the reverse complement.
GTCTGACGAATCTTATAGAATTTTTTGAGGATGTAACTAGTAGCGTGGATAGGGGAAAACCAGTGGATGTGGTGTATCTGGACTTCCAGAAGGCTTTCGACAAGGTCCCACATAAGAGATTAGTATAAAAACTTAAAGTACACGGCATTGGGAGTTCAGTATTGATGTGGATAGAGAACTGGCTGGCAAACAGGAAGCAAAGAATAGGAGTAAACGGGTCCTTTTCACAATGGCAGGCAGTGACTAGTGGGGTACCGCAAGGCTCAGTGCTGGGATCCCAGCTATTTACAATATATATTAATGATCTGGATGAGGGAATTGAAGGCAATATCTCCAAGTTTGCGGATGACACTAAGCTGGGGGGCAGTGTTAGCTGTGAGGAGGATGCTAGGAGACTGCAAAGTGACTTGGATAGGCTGGGTGAGTGGGCAAATGTTTGGCAGATGCAGTATAATGTGGATAAATGTGAGGTTATCCATTTTGGTGGCAAAAACGGGAAAGCAGACTATTATCTAAATGGTGGCCGAATAGGGAAAGGGGAGATGCAGCGAGACCTGGGTGTCATGGTGCACCAGTCATTGAAAGTAGGCATGCAGGTGCAACAGGCAGTGAAGAAAGCGAATGGTATGTTAGCTTTCATAGCAAAAGGATTTGAGTATTGGAGCAGGGAGGTTCTACTGCAGTTGTACATGGTCTTGGTGATACCACACCTGGAGTATTGCGTACAGTTTTGGTCTCCAAATCTGAGGAAGGACATTATTGCCATAGAGGGAGTGCAGATAAGGTTCACCAGACTGATTCCTGGGATGTCAGGACTGTCTTATGAAGAAAGACTGGATAGACTTGGTTTATACTCTCTAGAATTTAGGAGATTGAGAGGGGATCTTATAGAAACTTACAAAATTCTTAAGGGGTTGGACAGGCTAGATGCAGGAAGATTGCTCCCGATGTTGGGGAAGTCCAGGACAAGGGGTCACAGCTTAAGGATAAGGGGGAAATCCTTTAAAACTGAGATGAGAAGAACTTTTTTCACACAGAGAGTGGTGAATCTCTGGAACTCTCTGCCGCAGAGGGTAGTCGAGGCCAGTTCACGGCTATATTTAAGAGGGAGTTAGATGTGGCCCTTGTGGCCAAGGGGATCAGAGGGTATGGAGAGAAGGCAGGTACGGGATACTGAGTTGGATGATCAGCCATAATCATATTGAATGGCGGTGCAGGCTCGAAGGGCCGAATGGCCTACTCCTGCACCTAATTTCTATGTCAATGTTTCTATGTATAATTGACAATTTATAATCCCACAGAATTAAATTTGTAATGGCTGAGTCTAGTTTTTTGAAAAACTTTTTTGGAAGATATATTGGAATTGATTGAAATAAATATAGGATTTGTGGTAAAAAGATCATTTTTATGGCATTTATTCGACCTATTAAAGACATCGTGAGCGTTTTCCAGAATTTGATTAGATTATTTAGTTTCTTAAATAAGGGACTATAATTGGCATTAAACATAGCATGATAGTTTCTAGTGATTTCAATTCCTAAATATTTAAATTTTTCTGTGGCTACTTTAAAGGGGAATTTCAAGAGATGTGTTGAGTCTTTCGGTTTTATCGACATAATTTCACTTTTGTTCCAGTTTATTCTGTATCCTGAGAAAGATCCAAAGTCCTCAATTAGATTTAATATGTTTGGTATACTGATTTGGGGTTTTGTGATATACAGTAATACATCGTCTGCGTATAAGGATATTTTGTTATTTGAATATTTTCTATTCTAACCGTAAATATCCGGGTGTGTTCTGATTTTTTCAGCTAAAGGTTCAATTACCAGAGCGAATAACAGCGGTGATAATGAACATCCTTGTCTGTTGCCCCTTGTTAATTGGAATTTTGTAGATAGTATATTATTAGTTAATATTCTAGCCGTGGGTTTGTTATATAATAATTTTATCCATGCGATGAAGTTCTCTCCCATTTGAATTTTTTGCAATACTTTAATCATATAATCCCATTCTACTTGATCAAACGCTTTTTCTGCGTCCAATGAAATGATAGATAACTCTTGTTCTTGAGGTTTGTGAGAGTGCATTATGTTAAGCAGACGTCTCAGGTTATTAAATGAATGTCTCTTAGGTATAAATCCCGTTTGATCCTCACTTATTAATTTACTAACATATTTACTTAGTCTTCTAGCTAGTGTTTTCGTTAATATTTTTTGATCCGTATTTAACAAAGCAATAGCTCTATATGAGCCTGGTTCTTCTATATCTTTATTTTTTTTAAGTATTAATGTGATCGTTGATTCTGCTAGTGTTTCAGGTAAGATTTGTCCTTTAAAAGCGTATGTATACATTTTCTGTAGACGTGGTATAACTATGTCGTAAAAACATTTATAAAATTCATTACTGAATCCGTTTGGTCCTGGTGTTTTTCCATTCTTAAGTGTGTTTATTGTGTCTTCTATTTCCTTAGCTGTAATTTGTGCTCCCAATTCCTCTTGTTCCTTCAGTTCTAGTTTTGGAAGGTTACAATTGTCCAAAAACTTTATTATTGTATATTAGCGTTTTCGATGTGTATAAATTCTTGTAAAATTGAGCAAACCTTTTTTTTATATCATTGGGTAGTATTAATAATTCCCCTCTATCTGATTTAATCTTTAAAATTGCATGATCTTTTTCCTGTTTTTTCAGTTGGCGTACTTAAAGTTTATGGGGTTTATCCCCAAATTCGAAATGTTCTTGTTTTGTAATTTGGAATAATCTTATAACCTTCTCTGATAATAATTTAGTTAGCTTAAATTTCAGTATTAAAATTTTATTATGTTTATCCATAGTTGGATTTTTAGCATATCTATATAACCATATAACAATTACAGCTCGGAAACAGGCCATCTCAGCCCTACAAGTCCGTGCCGAACAACTTTTTCCCCTTAGTCCCACCTGCCTGCACTCATACCATAACCCTCCATTCCCTTCTCATCCATATGCCTATCCAATTTATTTTTAAATGATACCAATGAACCTGCCTCCACCACTTCCACTCGAAGCTCATTCCACACCGCTACCACTCTCTGAGTAAAGAAGTTCTCCCTCATGTTACCCCTAAACTTCTGTCCCTTAATTCTGAAGTCATGTCCTCTTGTTTGAATCTTCCCTATTCTCAAAGGGAAAAGCTTGTCCACATCAACCCTGTCTATCTCTCTCATTATTTTAAAGACCTCTATCAAGTCCCCCCTTAACCTTCTGCGCTCCAGAGAATAAAGACCTAACTTATTCAACCTTTCTCTGGAACTTAGTTGTTGAAACCCAGGCAACATTCTAGTAAATCTCCTCTGTACTCTCTCTATTTTGTTGACATCCTTCCTATAATTGGGCGACCAAAATTGTACACCATACTCCAGATTTGGTCTCACCAATGCCTTGTACAATTTTAACATTACATCCCAGCTTCTATATTCAATGCTCTGATTTATAAAGGCTAGCATACCAAAAGCTTTCTTTACCACCCTATCTATATGAGATTCCACCTTCAGGGAACTATGCACGGTTATTCCCAGATCCCTCTGTTCAACTGTATTCTTCAATTCCCTACCATTTACCATGTACGTCCTATTTTGATTTGTCCTGCCAAGGTGTAGCACCTCACATTTATCAGCATTAAACTCCATCTGCCATCTTTCAGCCCATTCTTCCAAATGGCCAAAATCACTCAGTAGACTTTGGAAATCCTCTTCATTATCCACAACACCCCCTATCTTGGTATCATCTGCATACTTACTAATCCAATTTACCACACCTTCATCCAGATCATTGATGTACATGACAAACAACAAAGGACCCAACACAGATCCCTGAGGCACCCCACTAGTCACCTGCCTCCAACCCGACAAACAGCCATCCACCATTACCCTCTGGCTTCTCCCATTCAGCCACTGTTGAATCCATCTTGCTATTCCTGCATTTATACCCAACAGTTGAACTTTCTTAACCAACCTTCCATGAGGAATCGTGTCAAAGGCCTTACTAAAGTCCATATAGACAACATCCACTGCTTTACCCTTGTCAATTTCCCTAGTAACCTCTTCAAAAAATTCAAGAAGATTAGTCAAACATGACCTTTCAGGCACAAATCCATGTTGACTGTTCCTAATCAGACCCTGTTTATCCAGATGCTTATATATATTATCTCTAAGTATCTTTTCCATTAATTTGCCCACCACTGAAGTCAAACTACAGGTCTATAATTGTTAGGTTTACTCTTAGAACCCTTTTTAAACAATGGAACAACATGCGCAGTACGCCAATCCTCGGGGACTATTCCCGTTTCTAATGACATTTGAAATATTTCTGTCAAAGCCCTGGCTATTTCTACACTAACTTCCTTCAATGTCCTAGGGAATATCCTGTCAGGACCTGGAGACTTATCCACTTTTATATTTTTCAAAAGTGTCAGTCCTTCTTTGACTTTGAAACTCATAGTATCCATAGCTACTCTACTAGTTTCCCTTACCTCACATAATTCAATATCCTTCTCCTTGGTGAATACCGACAAAAAGAAATTGTTCAATATCTCCCCCATCTCTTTTGGCTCTGCAGATAGCTGTCCACTCTGTCTCTCCAATGGACCAATGTTATCCCTTTTGCTATTAATATAGCTGTAGAAACCCTTTGGATTTACTTTCACCTTGCATGCCAAAGCAACCTCATATCTTCTTTTATCTTTTCTAATTTCTTTCTTAAGATTATTTTTACATTCCTTATACTCCTCAAGCACCTCATTTACTTCATGCTGCCTATAATTATTGTAGATCTCCCTCTTTTTCCGAACAAATATCCAATTTCCCTTGAAAACCAGGGCTCTTTCCAACTTTTAATGTTTCCTTTCAACCGAACAGGAACATAAATGTATCCTTTAAATGTCCTCCATTTCTCTTCTACATTCTTCCCATAAAACAAAATGTCCCAGTTCACTCCATATAACCATATAACATATAACAATTACAGCACAGAAACAGGCCATCTCGGCCCTACAAGTCCGTGTCGAACAACTTTTTTCCCTACCATAACCCTCCATTCCCTTCTCATCCATATGCCTATCCAATTTATTTTTATATGATCCCCATGAACCTGCCTCCACCACTTCCACTGGAAACTCATTCCACACCGCTACCACTCTCTGAGTAAAGAGGTTCCCCCTCATGTTACCCCTAAACTGCTGTCCCTTAATTCTGAAGTCATGTCCTCTTGTTTGAATCTTCCCTATTCTCAAAGGGAAAAGCTTGTCCACATTAACTCTGTCTATCCCTCTCATCATTTTAAAGACCTCTATCAAGTCCCCCCTTAACCTTCTGCGCTCCAGAGAATAAAGACCTAACTTATTCAACCTATCTCTGTAACTTAGTTGTTGAAACCCCGGCAACATTCTAGTAAATCTCCTCTGTACTCTCTCTATTTTGTTGACATCCTTCCTATAATTGGGCGATCAAAATTGTACTCCTTTTAAATCATTTCGCATCTCATCGAAGTTAGTCTTTCTCCAATCAAAAATCTCAACCCTAGGTCCAGTTCAGACCCTCTCCATAATTATATTGAAACTAATGGTATTGTGATCACTGGACCCAAAGTGCTCCCCAATGCATACCTCCGCCACCTGTCCCGTCTCATTTCCTAACAGGAGGTCCAGCACTGCCCCTCCTCTAGTAGGTACCTCTATGTATTGCTGCAAAAAACTATCCTGCACACATTTTACAAACTCCAAACCATCCAGCCCATTTACAGAATGTGTTTCCCAGTCTATGTATGGAAAGTTGAAATTTCCCACAATCACTATCTTGTGTTTATTACTATTAGCTGCTATCTCCTTACATATTTGCTCTTCCAATTCTCGATCCCCATTTTGCGGTCTATAATACACCCCTATAAGTGTTGCTACACCTTTCCCACCTCAGTTCCACCCAAATAGCCTCCCTAGATGAGCCCTCCACTCTATCCTGCTGTAATATCTTCCCTGACTAGCAATGCAACACCTCCACCTCTTGCCCCTCCAATTCTATCACACCTGAAGCAACAAAATCCTGGAATATTTAGTTTCCAATCACAGCCCTCCTGCAACCATGTTTCACTGATCGCCACAACATCATACTTCCAGGTGTCTATCCAGACTCTAAGCTCATCCACATTTCTTACAATGCTCCTAGCATTAAAATATGCACATTTAAGAAACCCACCCTCTCTTATTCTCTGTTTATTTCCTTTTTTTTCTTTCTCCTCTTGTGTTCGAGTGCTTCCCTTTTCTGCTTCCTGCCTCCCATTCTGTCTACTAGCTTCCTCTATTTGAGTCCCTCGCCCCAACCATTCTAGTTTAAAGTCTCCCCAGTAGCCTTTGCAAATTTCCCCAATATCTAGTTGTCTGATTTGTTCTTCTAAATGTCTTTGTTCATTCTTATTCTTTTTGTTTTGAAAAGCTTGATACGAGATAATGCCTCCTCTAATAAATGCTTTGAAGGATTCCCATAATAAAGTGGGCGATATATCTGGTGTATCGTTTGACTCAAAAAATAGGTCCATCTGTTTTTTTAGATATATACTCCCTTGTGGGTCTTTCAAAATTTGCGAGTTAAACCTCCAGAACGATTTGTTCGTAGACATTCCTTCTAATTTTAAAACGAAAGTTAGCGGGGAGTGATTTGAAATCGTGTTGATGTGATATTTAGGGTTCATAGTATAAGGGATTAGTTTTGTATCCACTAGGAAGTAGTCTATACGTGAGTATGTGTTATGTACCGTTGAATAAAACGAGTATTCCCTTCCAGTCGGATTTGCGATCCTCCAGACGTCTGCTATATTTGTATTTTTTATATATGTATTTAAGAGTTCACTAGTTTTAGATTTCATATTACCTCTTTGTTTTTGCATCAATTTATCTAAGTACGGATCTAAAACACAGTTGAAGTCTCCTCCAATTTTAACATTTTGGTAGTTAAATTCTGCGATTGTATTCAGGATTTTATTAAAAAATTGAGGATTATCAAAATTGGGCGTATATATGTTTACCAAAGTGATTGGCATAGCATGGATTTCTCCTGTAATTATAAGATATCTCCCTTCCTTATCTGATATAATGTTCTTTGATTTGAATGGTATTCCTTTGCGAATAATAATTGCGGTGCCTCTGGATTTCGAAGTATATCAGGAGTGAAATGTTTGGCCTATCCAATTCGCCCTCAATCTCATCTGATCTTGATGTTTAAGGTGCGTTTCTTGTAGAAAAGTAATGTCCGTGTTATATGATTTCAACTGAGCTAGTATTTTGCCCCTTTTAATTTGTTCATTAATACCCCTTATATCCCAGCTACACAGTGTGATTCCTCCCATTTTCTTTTGTTTATCATCTTGCATTTTCTCTGATTTTAATACCCTTATTTATTACGGTGCATCCATAACTCAGGACTCTGGATATTTGGGGGGCGTTTATATTACTAACTTCCTTGGTAGATCCCTTTTGCGATTTTTCTTGAAAAAAACCCCACATAATAGTGATTTTGTGATTAAAAAAAAAAATTGAACAAGTAAAATAGTAAGATTAAACGAGAACTTACCAGTTTGAAGTTTGATCTGTATTTTATGAGGAGTTACGATGAGGGATTACGTGAAGAAGCCCGTCCCAGGACGCGTTGCGGCATAACTTCAAAGCGGCGGTGTGGAATCACAGACAGACACGTATTTGAAGTAACATAGTAAAGAACAAAGAGACATCAATTATCAGTTTGATCCATGTAATGAGGGTGGGAGCGGAGGGCACGTAATCCCTCATCGTAACTCCTCATAAAATACAGATCAAACTTCAAACTGGTAAGTTCTCGTTTAATCTTACTATTTTACTTCGGAGTCACGTGAGTGATTCCGTGAAGATTTCAAAGCTCTGTGATTTCAAACCGTGTAACAGTTTTACTACACTCACTGCCGAAGTCTTTGAGGGAGGAAGTGTGTATCGTAACCAACCAATGATTCTGTTATAGAAAACCCAATGGTATTTTACAATAGACACTGAAGAAATTTAATGCTCCCTTTGGCTAATCTGAATATTTGCAGATTGGAATCTTTCCTGCAAATGAAAAACAGGTTTTGTCAACAGTTTATAATAAATTATTTCTCTCTGAACGTTTTACCCCCACTATTCTGCTGGAGCCAGGATGTGGTTTATAGGTACGTCCATTCTTTTGCCGTTGACGTGGAAGCTTCTCCTGTGGGATGACAACTTTGACATGTTAGTTTTATCCCAAGAGCTTTAACCTGCTTGAGCCATTTCAAAAAAGGCTTGTTACCCGACCACAAGGTTTTTTGTAACCAACCCACAAGGCTTTTCATCTCCCTCGCATAATTAGGTTGTGTCTATGTAAGGTAAAAAAGGGTCTTGGTACATTACCGTGTTCTCTGGCGGGTAAGCCCGGATTTTATGACTGGATAAAGTATTCCTGGTCTGGTTTGACCATTCCCTGGACAAATGATAGAGATCTGGTCTGAAGCTGTGAGCATGGTGTCCAGTTGAAATAGGAGTAGTGACTGGACCCTCTTTGCTGCTCCATGTGCCTTTAACATATGTTTTAGTGCATAGAAGGTTCAGGTTTTGGACTCTGGCTGGTGGGATCCCCTGAAGTGTGGTTAACCACTGTGACATCCCATATATAGGTGTACATTGTCTAGGGGTTTAGAGTTTTAATACCCTTCATTACCACCAGCCAGTGACCCCATGGCCTGTTGTCCTGTAGCTGTTTTGAAAAAGAACAGGCAGGGCAATTCTAGCTGTGTTGATGGCACTGTAGCCGAATCCTTCATCATGATGAAGGTTCTCCAGGAATTCCAGTTCGTAGTACCTGATTCGGATGAGTAGGTTTCCCCTTTATCCTTGCAGTACTTCTCTTGATGCTGGACAAGTGTTGTAGTCCAGTGGATGTTCAAAAGGATGCTGACATGGTGTCGATTATTCAGTATAACAATCCCAGTCCCAGAGGTTTGCGCAGATTCTGCAGCTCAGGAGCTTATTTCTCATGGCACAGTAGATTTGTGCCCGGCTCCGATATTAATAATTCTGGGTACTGGAAAAACACCATCCAAGTTCCAACAACCATATCATGGCGTGAAGTGAAACAAGGTCTGCGTAAGTCCGTCAGGTACTATCAAAACCTGAAGCAGAATCCTTTTGTAGTGTGCGTTGTTCTCGATTGGTGAGGCAGAACGGAAAAATACATAAAATTAATTTCACCAATGCTGCGTGAACGCATTTGTCTATCAATATTATAAATACATTTTTGAATGACAACATGACCTATAGGCCAGAAAAGTTAATATATATAGCTGACGATCTTTCTGCTGGAACTATCTGTCCCAGAGAAATGTTTTAATGAGGATTCCACTGGCCCAGGGTCTGGTTTCCCCCCGCGACATACATAGGACATCCCCAAACACCTGGTGATATAGCGTTAATGCAAATAATCGATATCAGTTTCATATTCCATTTTAATTATCATTGTCAGTGTACAGTACAGCGACAATGAGAATGCATTAATATCTGTTGCATCATATAGCTTGATAGTTTTGTTAAACTTTATATGAAAACATCTAATTGATGTTGTCCTACTTTTATGTGACCTGGTGTCTGTCACCTTATTTTGCTTACCGGGCAGGTAAGTTGTTGATAGTCCAATACCTCTATGGATATACCATTGCCAAATTGTTTTGACCAACTTGTCATATGATACCGACTTTATGCTGCCATATGGTTAATATAGGCCACCTCCATAGTGTAGTCTTATTTATACCCATACATGCAAGTGCTTAAACTCATAATTTTCACCCTAGCCCCAGTATAAGTGGTAACCCCACCACTGTCTTTCTGATATTATTTCAGTGGGTAACTTCATGAGATGCTCAATGACAACCTATATGTTGATTTTGATACTAACATCTGAATCATGTAGACAGAAAAATGGTACCATTTTCCCCCAATTACTCTGTTATTTGTCGAGTAGTTGGTAGTTTGACCATTAATTTGTTCTTTGTTTGTGCCAATTCAACTATGTTGTCTCTTGGCAACATTAAAGTTACGTGGACTGAATTAATATGAAAGCCAAGATAGTCCAAGAAAGCGCTCTATTTGCTGGTAGGAACCAGACCCACCTACCTCCATGGTTATTGGCGGGGTTGTGTTTTTTCTTTTTGAGTGTTCTTCCCTGTCGATGTGCTGGCGATGTTGGGGGGAGGCGCATTTTCCAGGGGGTCCGCTGCAGGCCCTGACCTAAAAGGTTCCTGGGGATAGTGCGGCCCCAAGCTTTGACCAGTCGCATACTCGGGACGCCGACTGGTAGATACAGTGGTGTGCTGCCGCCTGGGTGGAATGAAGAGCTTTGGTATGTTCGCTGCCGGTGGTGCCCTCATGAGGCTAAAGGTCTTAGACGCCTCCTCCATCTCTTTGAGCTGTTTGTTCAAGTCCTTCCCAAATAAAAAATGAGTCGGTCTCTACTGATGGAGTTTTGCATAATCCTGCAAATTTAGGATTGAGGGCCGGCCTGATGTTGTCTCTTCTCAGGTTATTCAGCTCATATTGTGTCGTGCACATGAGTGCCAGGACATCCTGTTGGTGAGATGTCATCTACGGTCTCGACACCCCGCGCATAGGCTGTTATAGCCGCCGTGAGGAGGCGAAGAATGCGCTGTAGTTTGACCTCCTGTGTCCGAATCGGTCGCCCCACGTTGCCCCATATTTGAGGATTGAGGCTCTTGACCTTGAGAGCCTCACAATTATCCGGGGCTGTGTGCTCCTCAAGCACTTGGGCGAGCACCTTCTCCTGCAGTGGTTTGTTGGAGAGATGGTTTATGCTGGCAGCCATCCTTGGCTCCAGTGTTGCTCCAACCCGTGGGGTAGCGACGAATCGGCTTACGACCCCCAGCAGCTCTTCCTGCACACCCTGCTCTCTTTCGGCTCCTTCCGCCTGCCCCATACTCAGACCAGCCTGCCCCTGGTCACCGATGCTAACCTCCCATTCCTGGTCCGAGGTCGCAAAGGGAGGTGCCGGACTCAGCACCATGGAGGGGGCGCCTGTCCTGTCTGTCCGAGAGCGCTGCTGCTCTTGGTAGACCATCCCCTCCAATAGCTGCTGGATGCAGCTTAGGCGGCTGTCTCTCCCCCGCTTTGGGGTGGACATTTCCCCTCCCTCCGACGAATCGGAGACGACCGGCCGTTTGGCTTCCTAGCCCTTTCCCAGTCCGCCGTGTAGGCTCTGGCGAGACTGGCTTGGCTCGGTCTCAGGGATAGCGAAAAAACCGCTCTACGAGCGACGCCGCCGCTGGTTGCTGCCCCGCTGGTAGAGTTGGAGCGGGCAGTTCCTCTTTGCGAGTTCTGCGTTGTGTTCCTGAACTCTGTAATAAAACACAACTGCAAACTCACCTTTCCAATGCCCAAGAGTCGTTCCTGCAGCTCAGGCAGCTGTCTCTCCCCCTCCTGGGTGGAGAGACTTCCCAGTCCAATGTCGTTCCACTGCCGGGTTTTCCACACATCCAGCCCGCTCCCTTTTGCCGTTGACGTGGTCAGGGCTAGCGGGCTGGCTCGGTCCCGATGTCGGGTTTGCGGACCGCCCAGCTAAGCGGTCCTACCGCCTGTTGCTGCCCTGACTCTCTCTTGAGCGGGCAGGTGCAGCATATTTCCCCCCTCAGCCCGCAGCTGATGCTGGCGGGCTTGGTGCAGAGTTGGGAGCGGGCCGCTGATTAGCGGACCTCGCTCTCCCTGTACTCGGGCTGCTGCTCACCTGCACTCGGGCTGCAGCGTACTCCACGCCAGCTCTGCACAGTGGGTTCCCCTAACGGCTCCGCAAATGTCGGAAGCCTTCTCCCGCCCGCCTGCCTGCCTGCCTCACCTGGACAGTGCGTGGAGAGCGAGCGAGGACTAAGGGGAACCCCCAACAGAGCGCTAGCGCCGTCTTCCAGCTGTCAGCTGTAGCCCCTGGGGAGATTTTCTCGGCACCGGCACAGGTCCCATTCATGGTCCGCCGGTGCTCTCTCTCCCTGGTAGCGTCTTTCCTCCCCTCCCTCGAACGGGAAACTCCTGCCAGAGTCCAAGGGGCCGCTTGCACGTCCCTGCGGGAAAAAACAAGCAGACGCAAAGGGGCTGTAAAAGGAAAAGGTAAGTACTTACCTAAACTTAGATTCTCTCTCGTTTTCTTCGGGAGCCCTGACTCCCGGCTGCCGCTTTGCATGCCGAAAACGTAAATGCCGCAACGCGTCCTGGGACGGGCTTCTTCACGGAATCACTCACGTGACTCCGAAGTAAAATTACAGTGTCTGAAGTGTTCGACACTGTAGTGCGTGTCCCACGCGCCTGTGGGATTCGACATCTATTCGACTTCTGAAGTTGATGTTGTACAATTAGCTCCACTCCTTTTATTACTCTAAACCTAGGAGGGCGGTACCATTTCAAAATCAATTATATTTCACCCAATTACACTATCTATATATATATATATATATATATATATTTCATTCAGACTTATCAGATCTGTGTTCAGCTACTGTGAAATATATTTATCTAACACTTTCATCTACTAATATTTATAATTAGTTATACCTTTGATAACAGAATAATGACTCTGCTATCTTTAAGAGCTCTATCTAACTAGTTTGTGTAGGGTAGTGTTAATGTCTGGGGATCGCTGGTCGGTGCGGACTCAGTGGGTCAAAAAGCTTGTTTCCGTGCTGTATCTCTAAACTAAACTAAACTAAAACTCACAATTTTAGTTTAGGGACACAGCATGGAAACAGGCCCTTCGGCCCAGCGAGTTCATGCTGCCGTCAAAGGTAATAATCTCTGGATTACTACCAGTGCCACAGGCTAGTCAGAGTAGAAATAGGAGGATATTGCAGATGAATGCGTGGCTTGAAAAATGGTGCACGGGGGAGGGATTCAAATTTCTAGGGCATTGGAACGAGTTCTGGGAGAGGTGGGACCAGTACAAACAGGACGGTCTGCACCTGGGCTGGAATGGAACCAATGTCCTTGGGGGAGTGTTTGCTAGTGCTGTTGGGGAGGATTTAAACTAATGTGGCAGGGGGATGGGTACAAGAGCAGAGAGGCAGGAGGGTGTAAAATGACGGTAGAAGCAATAGGTAGCAAGGTGAAAAGTAAAAGTGGCAGGCAGACAAAACCAGGGCAAAAATCAAAAAGGACCACTTTTCAACATAATTGTATAAGGGGTAAGAGTGTTGTAAAAACAAGCCGGAAGGCTTTGTATCTTAATGCAAGGAGCATTCGTAATATGGTGGATGTTGAATGTGCAGATAGTTATTAATGAATATGATATAGTTGGGATCACGGAGACATGGCTCCAGGGTGACCAAGGCTGGGAGCTGAACATCCAGGGATATTCAATATCAGGAGGAATAGACAGAAAGGGAAAGGAGGTGGGGAAGCGTTGCTGGTTAAAGAGGAGATTAACGCAATAGAAAGGAAGGACATTAGCTTGGAGGATGTGGAATCAATATGGGTAGAGCTGCGAAACACTAAGGGGCAGAAAATGCTAGTGGGAGTTGTGTACAGGCCACCTAACAGTAGTAGTGGAGTTGGGGATGGCATCAAACAGGAAATTAGAAATGCGTGCAACAAAGGTAAAACAATTATAATGAATGACTTCAATCTACATATAGATTGGGTGAATCAAATTGGCAAGGGTGCTGAGGAAGAGGATTTCTTGGAATGTACGCGGGATAGTTATCTAAACCAACATGTAGATGAACCAACAAGAGAGCAGGCTATTCTAGACTGGGTATTGAGTAATGAGGAAGGGTTAGTTAGCCCCTTGGGCAAGAGTGACAATAATATGGTTGAGTTCTTCATTAGAATGGAGAGTAACATTGTTAATTCAGAAACAAGGGTCCTGAACTTAAAGAAAGTTAACTTTGAGGGTATGAGACGTGAATTGGCCAAGATAGGCTGGCAATTGATTCTTAAAGGGTTGACGGTGGATATGCAATGGAAGGCATTTAAAAACTGCATGGACGAACTACAACAATTGTTCATCCCAGTTTGGCAAAAGAATAAATCAGGGAAGGTAGTACATCCGTGGATAACAAGGGAAATCAGGGATAGTATCAAATCAAAAGATGAAGCGTACAAATTAGCCAGAACAAGCAGCCTACCAGAGGACTGGGAGAAATTCAGAGTCCAGCAGAGGAGGATAAAAGGCTTAATTAGGAAAGGGAAAATAGATTATGGAAGAAAACTGGCAGGGAACATAAAAACTGACTGCAAAAGTTTTTATAGATATGTGAAGAGGAAAAGATTAGTTAAAATAAATGTAGGTCCCTTGCAGTCAGAAACAGGCGAATTGATCATGGGGAACAAGGACATGGCAGACCAATTGAATAACCACTTTGGTTCTGTCTTCACTAAGGAAGACATAAATAATCTGCCGGAAATAGCAAGGGACCGGGGGTTAAATGAGATGGAGGAACTGAGTGAAATCCGGGAAGTGGTGTTGGGTAAATTGAATGGATTAAAGGCCGATAAATCCCCAGGGCCAGATAAGTTGCATCCCAGAGTACTTAAGGAAGTAGCCACAGAAATAGTGGATGCATTAGTGATCATTTTTCAAAACTCTTTAGATTCTGGAGTAGTTCCTGAGGGCTGGAGGGTAGCTAATGTATCTCCACTTTTTAAAAAGGGAGGGAAAGAGAAAACGGGCAATTACAGACCAGTTAGTCTAACGTCAGTAGTGGGGAAACTGCTAGAATTGGTTATTATAGATGGGATAGCAGCACATTTGGAAAGTGGTGAATTCATTGGACAAAGTCAGCATGGATTTACGAAAGGTAAATCATGTCTGACGAATTTTATAGAATTTTCCGAGGATGTAACTAGTAGAGTGGATAAGGGAGAACCAGTGGATGTGTTATATCTGGACTTTCAGATGGCTTTCGACAAAGTCCCACATAAGAAATTTGTATACAAACTTAAAGCACAAGGTATTGGGGATTCAGTATTGATGTGGATAGAGAACTGGCTGGCAGACGGGAAGCAAAGAGTAGGAGTAAACGGGTCCTTTTCAGAATGGCAGGCAGTGACTAGTGGGGTACGGCAAGGCTCAGTGCTGGGACCCCAGCTATTTACGATATATATTAATGATCTGGATGAGGGAATTGAATGCAACATCTCCAAGTTTGCGGATGACACTAAGCTGGGGGGCAGTGTTAGCTGTGAGGAGGTTGCTAGGAGGCTGCCAGGTGACTTGGATAGGCCGGGTGAGTGGGCAAATGTTTGGCAGATGCAGTATAATGTGGATAAATGTGAGGTTATCCACTTTGGTGGCAAAAACGGGAAAGTACACTATTATCTGAATGGTGGCCGATTAGGAAAAGGGGAGATGCAATGCGACCTGGGTGTCATGGTACACCAGTCATTAAAAGTAGGCATGCAAGTGTAGCAGGTGGTGAAGAAAGCAAATGGTATGTTAGCATTCATAGCAAAAGGATTTGCGTATAAGAGCAGGGAGGTTCTACTGCAGTTGTACAGGGTCTTGATGAGACCACACCTGGCGTATTGCGTACAGTTTTGGTCTCCTAATCTGAGAAAAGACATTCTTGCCATAGAGGGAGTACAGAGAAGGTTCACTAGATTGATTCCTGGGATGGCTTGACTTTCATATGAAGAAAGACTGGATAGACTCGGCTTGTACACGCTAGAATTCAGAAGATTGAGGGGGGATCTTATAGAAACTTACAAAATTCTTTTTTTTGTTTTTTTTTTTGTTTATTTTATTAGAAGTTAATACAGCACAAAACAGTACAGTGGCACCTAATTTTAGGTGCCAACTATGTAATACCGTAATCCATTCTATGTACAACCTCTAGTTTTATGTTATAAGAAGGAAGTAAGCAGAACAAGAAAAAGAAAACAATAGAAAGGGGAAAAAGTGGAAAAATAGATGGTAGAGAGTAGAAAAACGTGAAGTGTGTATATAAAAAATAAAAAAAGGAAGAGAGAAAGTGGAAAGTAGAAATAGAAGAAAAGGCCCCTTAAAAGAGAATTTTTCAAATCTGTATTCGGAGATGTAGCTCTATCCGCGTCATGAACTGAAATCAGCAATCCTTACGGCACCGCTGCATCACATGATTCCAAAAAGTCGATGAAAGGAGACCAACTCTTTAAGAATTGGTCATATTTATCTATTAGTCGGAGTCTCATTTCTTCAAGGCGTGCTATGTCCATCATATTCCTAATCCACATTTTAACAGTTGGTGTGGTTGTTTTTTTCCAAAATTTAAGTAACAATTTCTTTCCAATTATTAACCCATAATTAAAAAAAACATTTTGATCTTTATTTAAATTGGTATCTTCTCCTATTATTCCAAATATAATCCATTCCGTTTTGGGTTCTATTCTTGACTTGAAAATCTTTGTAAATATATCAAATATATCACTCCAAAATTTATTCAACTTTGTACATCCAACAAATGAGTGTGTTATATTAGCGTTTTGAAACAAACATTTATCGCATCTGGGAGAGACGTTTGGATAAAATTTATTCAACCTCGTTTTTGAATAATATAGTCTATGTAATAATTTGAATTGAATTAAATTATGTCTTGCATTAATAGAACAGTTATGTGTATTCATCAAATACTTTTCCCATCTATCCTTCGAGATCTTTATCATTAGCTCTTGTTCCCAATCTTCCCTTAATGCTTCTGTTGAGGGTGATTCTCTATTTAATATATTATTATAAAAGTATGATATTAATTTTTGTGAATCAGCCTTAATATTCATTGCTTCTTCTAGAGGATCTAAAAATATAGTTTGAAATCTATGTGTATATTTCTTCATAAAGTCACATACCTGTATATATTTAAAATATTGATTATCCTTCAATTTAAATTTTAATTTTAATTGTTGAAATGATAACAGTTTGCCCACTTCATACATGTCCCCTACTTTCCTAATCCCCAGTCTATCCCATTGTTGATGTGTGTTGTCGATGAGAGAAGGTTTGAATGCGGGGTTGTTCAATAGTGGGGTTAGTACTGATAAATTATTTAATTTCAAGGATACTTTTATTTGTTTCCAAATTCTTATATTGTGAATAATTGGGTTCTTCTTATATATTATACTATTCAATTTTATCGGTGAGAGCAGGATCGTTCCTATATCGTGCGGATAGCACTCCTCTTTCTCCATTCTTATCCACTCCAACTGCTGAGTGGAACTATCCAGCCAGTATATTATGTTCTTAATATGCACTGCCCAGTAGTAATATATAAAGTTAGGTAATGATAAACCCCCAACTTCTTTAGATTTGCACAAATGCTTTCGTTGAATTCTATGTGTTCTGTAGTCCCATATAAAATTAGTGATAGTGGAATCTAATTTTTTGAAAAAATATTTTGGAATATATATTGGGATCGCTTGAAACAAATATATTAATTGTGGTAAGAAAATCATTTTTATAGCGTTAATTCTCCCTATCAATGAGAGTGGAAGCGTTTTCCAAAATTTAATCGTATCATTCAGTTTATTTAATAGTGGTATAAAATTGGCACTAAATAATGATTTGTGTCTTCTCGTAATTTGAATACCCAGGTACTTGAATGTTTCTGTTGCAATTTTGAAGGGGAATTTTAGTAAGTGTCTCGAATCCTGTGGTTTTAAAGACATAATTTCGCTTTTATTCCAATTTATTCTATATCCTGAAAAAGAGCCGAATTCCTCAATTAGTGTTAATAAGGTGGGTATACTCGTTTGTGTATTAGTAATATATAAAAGGATATCATCAGCGTATAATGAAATTTTATTCTTTGAGTCCTTGCTGTTATATCCGTGAATATTCGGGTGATTTCTAATCTTTTCGGCCAGCGGTTCTATCATAAGGGCAAATAGCAATGGTGATAAGGCACACCCTTGCCTATTACCCCTTGATAAGTAAAATTTTGGAGATAGCGTATTGTTAGTTAATATTCTTGCCGTAGGTTTATCATAAAGTAGTTTAATCCATCTAATAAAATTCTCTCCCATATTAAATTTTTGGAGTACCTTGTATAAATACTGCCATTCTACTTGATCAAATGCCTTCTCTGCATCCAACGTGACCACTGAGATATCTTCATTGTCCTTCTTATGAGAGTACATTATATTAAAAAGCCTTCTCAAATTATTAAATGATTGTCTTTTGGGTATAAATCCCGTTTGATCCGTATTTATTAAATTGTTAATATAATTATTTAGCCTTCTAGCTAGAATCTTTGCTAAAATTTTCTGATCCGTATTTAGAAGTGATATAGCTCTATAAGAACCAGGCTCATCTAAATCTTTATCTTTTTTTGGTATAAGCGTTATTGTTGCTTCTGCTGGGGTTTCTGGTAGTTTATTTTCAGTATAAGCCTGCGTGTATAAATTAAATAATCTTGGTACAATTGACTCCTGAAATCTTTTATAAAATTCATTACTAAAGCCATCTGGTCCTGGGGTCTTCCCATTTTTCAATGAGTTTATTATTTGTTTTATTTCTTCACTAGTAATCCGTGCTCCTAATTGCTCTTGTTCCAAACTATCCAATTTTGGGAGCTTGCAATTATCTAAAAAATTTGTAATTTTACTTACATCTGTCTTTATTTTGGATGTGTATAAATTATGATAAAATTGGGCAAACCTCTTATTAATATCCTTAGGCAATGTTAGAAACTCGCCATTGTCCGATTTAATTTTTGTAATAGTTTTTTCCTTTTCTCGTTGCTTCAGTTGCCTCGCAAGCAGTTTATGTGGCTTATCCCCAAATTCGAAGTGTGTTTGTTTTGTAATTTGGAATTCTTAAGGGGTTGGACAGGCTAGATGCAGGAAGATTATTCTCGATGTTGGGGAAGTCCAGAACTAGGGGTCACAGTTTAAGGATAAGGGGGAAATCCCATAGATGAGAAAATCATTTTTTACATAGAGAGTGGTGAATCTGTGGAATTCTCTGCCAGTGAAGGTAGTTGAGGCCAGTTCATTGGCTATATTTAAGAGGGAGTTAGATGTGGCCCTTGTGGCTAAAGGGACCAGGGAGTATGGAGAGAAGGCAGGGATGGGATACTGAGTTGGATGATTAGCCATGATGATATTGAATGCCGGTGCAGGCTCGAAGGGCCGAATGACCTACTCCTGCACCTATTTTCTATATTTTCTATGTTTTCTAAGACAGGAGAATGGGGTTGAGAGGGAAAGTTAGATCAGCCATTATTGAATGTCGGAGTGCACTTGACGGGCCGAATGGCCTTATAACTTAAGAACTTAAGAAACCTGTACGTCTTTGGAGTGTGGGAGGAAACTGGAGCGCCTGGAGAAAACCCACACGCAGTCACGGGGAGAACGTGCAAACTCCGTACAGACAGCACCTGTAGTCTGGATCGAACTCGGGTCTCTGGCGCTGTAAGGCATCAACTCTATCGCTGCGCCACCCCAAATTTATGATGTTTTATGCAATGCAAGGGCTGGAGGGATATGAATCATCTGGCATAACGTTCGGCATGGACATAGTGGGCTAAAGCTCCTGTGTTGTACTGTTCTATATTCCCTCTATATTCCCTCCTGAACCCCCAAACTGTGATTTTTCATTAGCCAGTGGAAGACAATGGGCGGCACGGTGGCGCAGCGGTAGAGTTGATGCCCTACAGCGCCAGAGACCCGGGATCGATCCTGACCACGGGCGCTGTCTGCACGGAGTTTGTACGTTCTCCCCTTGACCTGCGTAGGTTTTCTCTGGTCACCATGGTTTCCTCCCACGCTCCAAAGACATGCAGGTTTGTCATTAATCAGTATGAACGTGGGTCTCGACCCGAAACATCACCCATTCCTTCTCTCCAGAGATGCTGCCTGTCCCTCTCAGTTACTCCACCATTTTGTGTCTATCTTCGATTTAAACCAGCAACTGCAGTTCCTTCGACGCAGGCTTGTTAGCTAATTAACTTGGTAACATTGTAAATGGTCCCAAGTTTGTTCAGGATAGTGTTAGTGTGCGGGCATCACTGGTCGGCGTGGATTCGGTGGGCCAAAGGGCCTGTTTCTCCACTGTATCTCTAAATTAAACTATGGAGAAGGATAGTACACCTTGACTCGAATCATGATGAACTAGCGGACTCCACGAGAATCTGTGGAGCCTGCTGGTTCCACACATTTATTCATGTCTTGAACAATAAAATGGCAACCGTGTATCCACATTTGCTGAACTTGCAAAGATTGGTGGTGGATTAAATTGTGCAGGCAGTGGTATAAAATTACAGAGAGATTGATGTATTAAATAAGTGACGAGCCTGTCCCACTTACCAGATTTTTTTCGGCAACTTGCCGGCAGCCGTCATAGTCACAGCAGGTATCCGAAAATGTTCAACATGTTGAAAATCCAGCGGCGACCAGAACAAGGTACGACTCACGACCATACAGACGTCACTCCGCGACATGTCCAAAATTAGATAGCGTAGCTTTAAGGCGAAAGGGGGAAAGTTTAATGCAGATATGCGGGGCAAGATTTCGACACTAAGTAGTAGGGCCTGGAACGCACTGCCAGGGTGGTGATGGAGGCAGATATGACAGGCACAGTGCAGGAAATGGAGGGATATGGACCATGTACAGGCAGATGTGACCTGGCATCATGTTCGACACAAACATCGTAGCCGAAGGGCTCGGTCATAGAGTGATACAGTGTGGAAACAGGCCCTTCAGCCCAACTTGCCCACACTGGCCAACATGTCCCAGTTGCACTAGTCCCACCTGCCTGCATTTGGCCCATATCCCTCCAAACTTGTCCTATCCATGTACCCGTCTAACTGTCTCTTCAATGTTGGGATAGTCCCAGCCTCAACTACCTCCTCTGGCAGCTTGTTCCACACACCCACCACTCTTTGTGTGAAAACGTTACCCCTCAGATTCCTATTAAATCTTTTGCCCCTTCACCTAAAAGCAGCCCTGTGCTGTTCAATGCTCCAGAGAGTTGTGAATCTGTGGAATTATCTGCCACAGATGGCAGTGGAGGCCAATTCACTGGATGTTTTCAAGAGAGAGTTAGATTTAGCTCTTGGGGCTAATGGAATCAAGAGATATGGGGAGAAGGCAGGAACGGGATACTGATTCTGGATGATCAGCCATGATCATATTGAATGACGGTGCTGGCTCGAAGTGCCGAATGAATGAATGAATAGGTTTATTGGCCAAGTATTCACATACAAGGAATTTGCCTTGGTGCTTCGCCTGCAAGTGACAACATGACATACTGTGACAGTAAGGAATGACACATAAAACATAAAACATTAATAATAAAACATTATTGATGTGATTTGAATAAAATACCAGAGCAAAGGACGCAACAGATTTGTGGCTATTGAGTAGAGCTACTACTTGTGGAAAATAAAAGGTAGACAAAAATGCTGGAGAAACTAAGCGGGTGAGGCAGCATCTATGGAGCGAAGGAAATAGGCGATGTTTTGGGTCGAGAACCTTCTTCGGAAACAAGCTGTTTTTATGTCTGGTTGTGTCAGCTTCGGCCTACTCCTGCACCTATTGTCTATTGTTCCTATTTAGTCTTTTCCCCATCACCTTTAAACCCATCTCCTTGCCCCCCCCCCCCCCCCCCCCCCCCCCTTGCGGCCTACCAGCTGGATTGGCGAGGCCTTTCCAGCCCGGGACCGGACCAGAGCTTCAGCAGCTGCGGCGTTGCGCTCGATATATCGTGGAGCGGGCGAGGCCTTACCTGGGATTGCCTCTTGGAGCAGAGTGTTGGGCCGCTGCTCCAAATGTTCACGGAGCTGTGGGTGCGCAGTCCCAACGCGGGCGGCGCTACCTTTAACATCTTGGAGCGGAGTCTTGGAACCCTTTGCCGGGGGTTGCCAGCATGAATCTCCACCCAGCGCGCGCGGCCTGTGGACATCGGGAGCCGCGGACTCCGGTGGAAGGTGGAAGGTGGCCGATTCAGTGGCGAGAGGGCCTGAACATCGGGCCGCCTGTCGCGGCGAATACGCGATGCTCGGGAGGCCCCGGCCACGGGTGAACATTGGGGAACATCAGCGAGGAGGTTGACTGGACTGTGGTTCCTTCCCTCACAGTGGGGAACTTTTGGTGCTGCTGTGGAGATGTTTGTGTTACGGACTATCGTGTTCTGTGTTATTGTGATTTTTTAATTTTATTTTTTGTATGACTGTAAGGGAAAAATAATGTTGTTGTCTCTTAATTGAAGACAATGACAATAAATAAAACAAAATAAAATAAAATCAAAAAAGTTATCTGGTTCTAAATTCCCCAACTCTAGGCCAAGACTAAGCATTTACCCAACGGTATTCCCCTCATAACTTTGTACACATCTGTAAGGTGCGTACAGTGACAGATTTTCATATTGTTTCAAGGATTCTTTTCTTTAGTGAATATGATTGAAGACAGGGGTTCAGGAGGTAATCGAAACGCACTCACGAGCTCTCCACGGGACATTCAATGCCGCCTTTATTCTTAAGGATAGGGGGGAAATCCTTTAAAACCGAGAAGAGGAGAACTTTTTTCACACAGAGAGTGGTGAATCTCTGGAACTCTCTGCCACAGAGGGTTGTTGAGGCCAGTTCATTGGCTATATTTAAGAGGGAGTTAGATGTGGCCCTTGTGGCTAAGGGCATCTGAGGGTATGGAGAGAAGGCAGGTACTGGATACTGAGTTGGATGATCAGCCATGATCATATTGAATGGCGGTGCAGGCTCGAAGGGCCGAATGGGCCTACTCCTGCACCTAATTTCTATGTTTCCATGTTTCTATGAAAGACAAATCTTCCAAACACAGTCTCTTGATTAATAGTTTCTTTATTGTAGTGGTAAAAACAGTGAGATATTCATCCAAACGTCTTATATAAGTACATTTGAATCTTGCTCGTGGTCATATTTGTGCATGGTGGAAAGCTGTGACCTCTCCCCCATGCTTCTTCAAACTAAACTAACGACTAAGGGCATCTGTGTGAGAATCCCAGTGCAACCACGCCTCAGACTACGTGTAAATCCCACCCACATAATTACAGGCAGATAAAATGTAATGATAACTAGTTATAGTTCTGACATACTTCTTCTTATCGAGTCCACCCACAGGATTAGAGGTTGTTCAGCCAGAGCTGAACACACGTCTCGGCATCTGCATACAATGGTGCCTGCCTTGTCGCTTCTTGTGCTGCTTGTGCGTGGGGGTGGAAAGATTGGTG
Source organism: Leucoraja ocellata (assembly GCA_036785375.1). Taxonomy (NCBI): domain Eukaryota; kingdom Metazoa; phylum Chordata; class Chondrichthyes; order Rajiformes; family Rajidae; genus Leucoraja; species Leucoraja ocellata. The sequence goes on along the minus strand of JAWMAR010001028.1, from coordinate 139,298 downwards.
GATACAGGGCTCTTTCCTTGACCCCCCGTAACATACTGAGTAAAGGGCCTGTCCCACTGTACGAGGTAATTCAAGAGCAGTCTTTCTGTGAAACAACAAACTCAGCCTACAACAACTTTGGTCTGCTGTAAGCAAAATCTATTATAAAGAAGGTAGACGCAAAATGTTGGAGTAACTCAGCGGCAGACAGGCAGCATCTCTGGAGAGAAGGAATGGGTGACATTTCGGGTCACGACCCTTCTTCAGACTGAGGTGGGTATGAGGAGGTGGGTGTATGGACCGAGCTGGCAGAAGAGGTAGTTGAGGCTAGGACTATCCCAATGTTTAAAAAACAGTTAAGGGCCTGTCCCACTGTACGAGATAATTCAAGAGTTCTCCCGAGTTTCCCCTGATTCGAACTCGGAGAATTACGGTAATGGCCACTCGGGGTAGGTACTCGGGGCTCTCGTGGACATTTTTCAACACGTTCAAAAATCTTCACGAGCTTACCGCGTTTCCCATGTACCTGCCGTTAGCGTTATGAGCCGCTAAGAGATGTCCTCGAGCTCCGACATACCCTCTACGTACATTCTACGTGCTTACCACGAGTTTGAATTTTTTTTTAACTCGGGAGAGCTCTTGAATTAGCTCGTTCAGTGGGACAGGCCCTTTAAGCTAAATGGCCAATACATTGCCATCCAAGGAATAAAGTCCTAGCCTGTTCAACCTCTGCCTCGAGCTCAAGCACACTAGTCCTGGCACTCTGCACCCTGTCCATCTTGTTTCCACGTTTAGTTACGAGTCAAGTTGCTGCACCTTTCGCCCTCTGCTGGCAGCTCAAGGGTTTACACCAGCACCGGTTCCAAGGCTTCTATCTCACTGAAGAAACTGTGCCCATATATATAGTTTTTAGAAAATATCTAAATATAGTTTTGAGAAAACCCGGCATAATATCACTGGAGCCGCGACCTTTGCATCTCTTCAATGAAGGTGTTAATTCAGAGTTTCGAAAGATTCTCGAAACTCTGCTCAATGCCCCTTGTTGTTCGTGGGAAATCAATTATTCCAGGAATTGCTGCCAATCTGCTTTGAGAACTCCTTGTTGGAATAGAGTCGAGCCAGCCAGTAATTTTTTCCCCCCAGTCTTGCAACGATTTCTCTAAAGTTCCACTAACATCCGTTCTTGTGCTTTTCGCTTCACATTCAGGTTTTATTAGATTTGGTTATTCGGGTATTTTATTTCAGTCGCAGGGCTATACAGTGCGGAAACCGGCCCTGAAGGTCACCTTGTTGATTGGTAAAGGCATGAAAGGTGATGGGGAGGAGGCAGGAGAATGGGGTGAAAAGACGTCAGCACCTGCAGTCCCTCGTATCTCTATGTTAACTCATTCATTTATTGACTACATGTGCACTGCATGCGTTTGGAATGTGCCAGCATTGCTGCCTCACAGCGCCAGAGACCCGGGTTCGATCCTGACTGCGGGTGCTGTCCATACGGAGTTTGTACCTTCTCCCGTGACCGTCTGGGTTTCCTCCGGGTGCCTCGGTTTCACCCACATTGAAACGACGTGCAGGTTTGTAGGTGTCAGCCATGATCACATTGAATGGCGGTGCTGGCTAGAAGGGCCGAGTAGCCTACTCCTGCACCTATTGTCTATTGTTAACTGCCTTAACTGCAAATTGTCCCTAAATGTGTAGGATAGAACCAGTGTACAGGGTGATCGTTGTTCGGCACGGACCTGGTGGGCCGAAGGGCCTGTTTCCACGCTGCATCTCTAAACCAAACTAAACTAAACTGAACTAAACTATTTCGCAAAACACAATTTAAACGTGTCATTCGAAGTATGAAAATGCTTATTTAGTGGTAAGTATTGTAGAGGTTAGCAGAGCAACTTGGGCAGCTTACAACCCAGTGGTATGAATATTGGTTTTAGTTTAGTTTAGAGATACAGCATGAAAACAGGCCCACCAGCGATCCCCGCACACTAACACTACCCTACACCCACTAGGGACAATTTACACTTAACACCAAGCCAATTAACCAACAAACCTGCACGTCTTTGGAGTGTGGGAGGAAACCGAAGATCTCGGAGAAAACCCACGTGGGTCACGGGGAGAACGTCCAGGCAGCACCCGTAGTCGGGATTGAACCTGGGTCCCCAGCGCTGCATTCGCTGTAAGGCAGCAACTCTACCACTGTGCCACCGGCCGTAACTGCCCTCTAACTTTCACACATCTGGACGCCCGCAGCGGCAGCTGTGGAGGGTTGAGGTCCCGACCACGGGGTAAAATGGAGGAGGACTGGCCAAATGTTGTGCCTTCCACCCCAGTGATGAATGCTGTGGTAGATGTTTGTGTTACATTTTTATTGTGTTTGTGTGTTCTTTTCCATTGTACCGCTGCTGACATATTCATTTCACTTGCACTTTATGTGCAAAGTGACGAATAAAACTGATTGTATTGTATTGTATTGTAAGTAATCCTTGCATTCCCCCCTCTCTCCATCCTTCCCCCACCCTAGTCATCGCACTGTTTCACTCTCGTCTTGTTGAGTCCCACTGTCTGTACAACTTGTTATCACCTCGGCCAAAAATGGACCATTGAAGGATCTCGACCTGAAACGTCACCTATTCCTTCTCTCCTGAGATGCTGCCCGACCCGTTGAGTAACTCCGGCTCTTACATCAATGTACAGTATCTCTAAAACTAAACTACGATTCACTCTATTCGCCCAGCTGTCTTTCTGTGAAACAACAAACTCAGCCTACAACAACTTTGGTCTGCTGTAAGCAAAATCTATTATAAAGAAGGTAGACGGAAAATGTTGGAGTAACTCAGCGGCAGACAGGCAGCATCTCTGGAGAGAAGGAATGGGTGACATTTCGGGTCACGACCCTTCTTCAGATAGAGGTGGGTATTAAGGGGTGGGTGTATGGACCGAGCTGCCAGAGGAGGTAGTTGAGGCTGGGACTATCCCAACGTTTAAAAAACAGTTAAGGGGCTGCCCCACTGTACGAGGTAATTCAAGAGTTCTCCCGAGTTTCCCTTGATTCGAACTCGGAGAATTACGGTAATGGCCGCTCGTAGTTACTTGGGGCTCTCGTGGACAATTTTCAACATGTTGAAAAATCTTCATGAGCTTACATCGTTTCCCGAGTACCTTCCGTTAGCGTTATGAGCCGCTAAGAGACGTCCCGAGCTCCGACGTACCCGCTACTATTCCACGTACTTACCACGAGTTTGATTTTTTTTAAACTCGGGAGAGCTCTTGAATTACCTCGTACAGTGGAACAGCCCCTTTAGGCGGGTACGTGGATAGGACAGGTTTGGAGGGATAGGGCCAAAACGCAGGCAGGTGGGACTAGTGCAGCTAGGACATGTTGGCCAGTGTGGGCAAGTTGGGCCGAAGGGCCTGTTTCCACACTGTATCACTCTATGACTGAGCCCTTCGGCCTATGATGTTTATGCCGAACATGATGCCAAGTTAAACTGGTCACATCTGCCTGTACACGGTCGATATCCCTCCATTCCCTGCACTGGAGAGATATGGGCAAGTTGTGCTGAAGGGCCTGTTTCCACACTGTATGACTCTCAAAGGTTCACAAGGTATGGGAGTAGAATTAGGCCATTCGGCCCATCGAGCCCTCTCCGCCATTCAATCATGGCTCTCTGCCGCCTAACCCCATTTTCCTGCCTTCTCCCCATAACTCATGACATCCGTTCTAATCAATAATTTGTCTATCTCTGCCTTAGAAATATCCACTGACTTGGCCTCCACAGATTAACTACCCTCTGAGTAAAGAAGTTCCTCCTCACCTCCTTTCTAAAAGAATGTCCTTTAATTCTGAGGCTGTGACCTCTGGTCCTAGACTCTCCCACCAGTGGAAACATCCTTGCCACATCCACTCTATCTATGCCTTTCATATTCTGTGAGTTTCAATGAGGTTCCCCCTCAACCTTCTAAACTCCAGCGAGTGCATGCTGTCAAAACGCTCATCATATGCTCACCCACTCATTCCTGGAATCAAATAGAGGAATGAGAAAATGTAATCCAAAGATAGACACAAAAAGCTGAAGTAACTCCGCGGGACAAGCAGCATCTCAGACAGGAAGGCTCTCGACCGGAAACGTCACCCATTCCTTCTCTCCAGAGATGCTGCCTATCCCGTTGAGTTATTCCAGCTTTTTGTGTCTATCTCATTTCTAGTATGGTCGGTAATACTGAGGTCGGTAATACTGAGGGTTTGCTGTACTGCTAAGTCATTGCGTTATTTTCCAAATTGCTCCTTTATGCTCTGTAGTCAATTTGATATCACGTGTAAGTTAATTCCACTCTTGGTGTTTGCACATTGAGGGGTGTGGGGGGGGGGTGGAGGGGGGGGGGGACGGGGCGGGGAACTGAGAAGAGAGGGTTTGTGAAGGTAATTACATTGGTCAAATGGCTTCACTATGGATTCTTTGAAACGACGCAGTGGGCTCAGAGAGGATTATCTCGTTGCCCTGACGGGAGGGATTTATCGAGTGAGTCAACCAACATCTGCAGGATCAAGAAGCCTCACACAAGCGGGTGAAGCAGGAAGCCAGGAAATTGAGACAGAGGCGGACGCAGAAAGGTTTGACCTTGCCAGGAGTTGCCGTAATCTTTTTCGTCAGTTGAGTAGAGAGGAGCAAAGAGGTCCTTCTGCAGTTGTACAGGGCCCTAGTGAGACCACACTTGGATGATTGTGTGCAGTTTTGGTCCCCTAATTTGAGGAGGGACATTCTTGCTATTGAGGGAGTGCAGTGTAGGTTTACAAAGTTAATTCCCGGGATGGCGGGGTCTGTCATATGCTGAGAGAATGGAGCGGCTGGGCTTGTACACTCTGGAGTTTAGAAGGATGAGAGGGGATCTCATTGAAACATATAAGATTATAAAGGGTTTGGACACGCTAAAGGCAGGAAACACGTTCCCGATGTTGGGGGGGGGGGGTCCAGAACCAGAACCACAGTTTAAGAATAAAGGGTAAGCCATTTACAACGGAGACGAGGAAACACTTATTTCTCCCAGAGAGTTGTGAATCTGTGGAATTCTCTGTCTCAGAAGGCGGTGGAGGCCAGTTCTCTGGATACTTTCAAGAGACAGCTAGATAGGGCTTTTGAAGATAGCCAGGGTATACGGGGAGAAGGCAGGAATGGGGTACTGATTGGGGATGATCAGCCATGATCACATTGAATTGCGGTGCTGGCTCGAAGGGCTGAATGGCCTACTCCTGCACCTATTGTCTATTGTCTATTGTCAGTTCCATCACAAGGATAGGAGCAGAATTAGGCCATTTCGGCCATTTAATCACGGCTGATCTATCTCTCCTTCCGAACCTCATTCTCCTGCCTTCTCCCCATCACCCCTGACACCCGCAGTAATCACGACCAACCCAGGCGACTATCTGCGTGCCAGCCACAGAAGCAGATCACATATTACATTCACATATTACAATCGCTCCACACTCTTAAATCTCCGCTCCTGCAGCAACATTTCTTACGGTAACTAGGACCGTCTTAAACTCAGATCTGTCTGGCTTTACCTTGCGCTAAACCTTATTCCCTTATCATGTATCTGTACACTGTAAATGGCTCGATTGTAATCATGTATTGCCTTTCTGCTGACTGGTTAGCACGCAACAAATGCTTTTCACTGTACCTCGGTACACATGCCAAGTAACATAATCATGAATCTATCTATCTCTGCCTTAAAAAATATCCATTGACTTGGCCTCCACAGCCTTCTGTGGCAAAGAATTCCACAGATTCACCACCCTCTGACTAAAGAAATTCCTCCTCATCTCCTTCCTTAAGGAACGTCCTTTAATTCTGAGTATAGCCCTCTGGTCGTAGACTCTCCCACTAGTATTGTAATGTACTCATCAATCTGAAGAAGGGTCTTGACCTGAAACCTCACCCATTCCTTCGCTCCAGAGATGCTGCCTGTCCCGCTGAGTTACTCCAGCATTTTGTGTTTGTCTTCGGTTTAAACCAGCATCTGCAGTTCCTTCCTGCACAGTATTGTAATGGAGCCTGTGCTTAACGCAAGATTTGGTGCCTCATCTCAGAGGAGGAGCAGCCAGGGAGGTGGAAAGCATGCGTGTGGACATTCAGTCTTCCATAGTCTTCCATTATACCAAACAATGAAAAGACTAGGCTTGTATTCACTGGAGTTTAGAAGGATGAGAGGGATCTTATAGAAACATATAAAATTATAAAAGGACTGGACAAGCTAGATGCTGGAAAAATGTTCCCTATGTTGGGTGAGTCCAGAACCAGGGCCCACAGTCTTAGAATAAAGGGGAGGTCACTTAAGACTGAGGTAAGAAAAAACGTTTTCACCAGAGAGTTGTGAATTTATGGAATTCCCTTCCACAGAGGACAGTGGAGGCCAAATTTAATAGAGAGTTAGATAGAGCTCTAGGGGCTAGTGACCCCAATAATAATGAAGTGTTTTGAACGCCTAGTGAAACCCCACATTACTGCCAGCCTCCCCTCATCGTTAGGCCCCCTCCAGTTTGCCTATCGCCCCCACCGCTCTACAGAGGATGCCATCTCTACTACGCTGCACACAGTACTCACGCATCTGGAAACAAAAACACATACGCCAGAATCCTGTACATTGACTTCAGCTCAGCGTTTAACACCATCATCCCACAGAGACTTGTGGAGAAACTAACCCTGCTGGGCCTCAACACCACCCTGTGTCACTGGATCTTGGACTTTCTGACAGAGAGACCGCAGTCAGTCCGTGTTGGCAAGAACACTTCAGGCTCGATCACGCTGAGCACCGGCTCCACTCAAGGCTGTGTGCTCAGCCCACTGTTGTTCACATTGCTCACACTGCTCACACATGACTGTGCTGCCAGATTCAGGCACAATAAGATCATCAAATTCGCGGATGACACAACAGTGGTGGGACTCATCAGCAGAGATGACGAATCAATGTACAGGGAGGAAGTAAAACAACTAGTGGACTGGTGCGGCAAAAATAATCTAGAATTGAATGTCGACAAAACGAAGGAGATGGTTGTCGACTTCAGGAGGGCGCAGCCAAAGCATACACCCCTCAACATCAGTGGCACCCACAGTGGAGAGAGTGGAGAGCATAACGTTCCCTCG
>JAWMAR010001028.1:0-131980 GCA_036785375.1 Leucoraja ocellata | reverse complement strand
TAACCGTAATTTAACCATATAACCATATAACAATTACAGCACGGAAACAGGCCATCTCGGCCCTACAAGTCCGTGCCGAACAACTTTTTCCCCTTAATCCCACCTGCCTGCACTCAAACCATAATCCTCCATTCTCTTCTCATCCATATGCCTATCCAATTTATTTTTAAATGATACCAACGAACCTGCCGCCACCACTTTCCACTGGAAGCTCATTCCACACCGCTACCACTCTCTGAGTAAAGAAGTTCCCCCTCATGTTACCTCATGATTTCTAAGGTTTTTGAAGTATTAAGCTGGAGGTTGTTGTCTGCGCACCATTTGACTGCGCTGTCCACTGTTTGATGGTATTGTGATTCGTTGTTGTCTGAGATGAGGCCAATTATTGTTGTGTCGTCTGCATATTTGAAAATTTTGACTGAGCTGAATTGGGATGTGAGGTTTACAGGGGTTTAGAAGTGTTTAGTTGGTTTTACCGACGTTTACAGGGGATACAGATGTTTATATGGGTTTAGAGGGGTTGGTAGGGGTTTACAGATGTTTAGAGGGTTTAAACCCCCTCGAAACTGCCGGAAACCACTAAACCTCTAAACATATGTAAACAGCTCTCAACCACTCTAAACCCCTCTAATCTCCTATAACCCTCTGTATACCCCTCAAAACCCATATAATCACCTGTAAACACCTGTAAACCCTGCAAACTGCGTAAACGAACTAAAAACTAAACCACTCCAAATTCTAAACCCCTCTAAATACTTTTATACCCCCCTGAAAGCCTGTAAACCCCTCTAAACACCGTTAAATGCCACAAAACCCTCGGAACCCCACCAAACTGAACACCTCTGAAACCCTCTAAACCCGTCTAAATCCTTCTGAGCAGTATCCTCTAAACCTCTTTAAAGACCTCTAAGCCCTTGGAACCCCACTGAACCTCTCTAAACCCCTCTAAGCGTATCTAAAGCCTTCTAAACACCTCTACCCTCTGAACCTCTCTGACTCCCTCTAAACCCCTCAAAACACCTATAAACCTTCAGAAACCCCTCAAAACACCTGGACCCCTTTGAACCCCTCTAACCCAATCTAAACCGCTCTAAACCCCTGTAATCCTCTGCAAACCCCTCTAAACACTTCTAAACACGTCTAAACCCCTGAACCCTTCGAAACATCTCTAAACACCTCTAGCCCCCTCTAAACACCTCTGAACTCCTCTAACCCCCTCTGCATCCCTCTAAACCCCTCCAACTCCCTTGGAACACCTCTGAACAAATCTAAACCCCTCTTAATCCATGTTAACCCCTCTAAACCACTCCAAACGCCTCTGAATCCCTCTAAACACTAGACCCCTCTAAACCTCTTTAAAGACCTCTAAGCCCTCGGAACCCCACTGAACACCTCAAAACACCTCGAAACGCCTTTAACACACACCTCTAAACCACTCAAAAACCCCTCTAAATTCTTCCAAACCCCTCTGAACCCCTCTAAAGTCTAAACTGCTCTAAGCAACTTTCAACACCTCTAAACCCATCTAATCTCCTATAACCCCCCGTATATCCCTCTAAACCCATATAATCACCTGTAAACACCTGTAAACCCCCTGTATATCCCTCTAAACCCATATAATCACCTGTAAACACCTGTAACCCTGTAAACCAACTACAAATGAACCGTCTAAAGCCTTATAAACTTCTGTAAACCCCTCCAAACTCTAAACCCCTCTAAATACTTTAAAACATCTCGAAACATCTCTAACCCCTCTAAACTCTTCTAAGCCCCTCTAACCCCCTCCGAATCACTCTAAATCCCTCCAACTCCCTTGGAACACCTCTGAACCCATCTAAACCCCTCTCAATCCCTCCGAACTCCATGTTAACCCCTCTCAATCACTCAAAACGCCTCTGAATCACTCTGAATCCCTCTAAACCCCTCTAAACCTCTTTAAAGACTTCCAAGCCTTCGGAACCCCATTGAAACACCTCTAAACCCCTCAAAACACCTCTGAACCACTGAGAACCCCTCTGAATTCTTCCAAAGCCCTCTGAACCCCTCTAAAGCCTTCTAAACTCCTCTAAACAACTAAACCCCCTATAAACCCCTTCAATCAACTCTGAGCCACTGAACAGCTGTATACCCTTCGCACCCCCTCTAAACACCTCTAAACCCTTCAAAAACACCCTAAACCCCTCTAACCCCAGTAAGCCCCTCTAAAACCGCAGGAAACCACTCTAAACACCTATGTAAACACCTGTAAACCCTCTGTAATCACCTGTAAACCATGCAAACCTCCGTAAACTAAAACTAAACACCTTTAAACCACTTTAAACCCATCCAGCCACCTGTAAATCCCTCTAAACATCTGTACATCCATGTAAACCCCTCTAAACTCTATACCCCACTGAAAACCTCTAAACCCCTCTGAACCACTGAACCCCTCTAAACTCTTCTGAACCACCTATAAAGCATTCCAAACGCCTCTGAACCACTGAATCCCTCTAAACACCTCTCAACCTCTCTAAACCTCTTTAAAGACCTCCAAGCCCTCGGAACGCCTCTAAATCCCTCCAAACCCCTCCACATATCTAACCCCACATATCTAAAAGAGGTGTTTGGGAGGGGTTTGGAGGGGTTTAGAGGGGCTTGAAGTGTGTGAAGGCTTAGAGGATTAAAAGGGTTAGAGGCATTTAGAGAGGTTTAGAGTCGTTTAGAGGGTTTTAAAGGTGTTTCGAGGGGTCTAGAGGGGGATTCGAGGGTTGTAGAGGGTTTTGGAGGGGTTTGGAAGTTTTCAGAGGCAGAGAGGTTTAGAGGGGTGTAGATGGGTTTCGAGGGGTTGTGGTGGTTTAGAGGGGCTTAGAGGGGTGTAGAGTGGTTTAGACAGGTTTGGACAGGTTTAGGGTGCTTTAGATGGGCTTAGAATGTTTAGACAGGTTTAGAGGGGTTTCGAGGGTTAGATGGGTTTCGAGGGATATAACCCCATTGGTTTAGAAGGGTTTCGAGAGGTTTAGCGTGGTTGTTGAGGTTTTGAAGGGGTTCCGAGCGGTTTAGGGTTCAGAGGAGGTTTGAGAGGTTCAATGGTGTTCAGGGATTCAGAGTAGATTTGACGTGTTTAAAGATGTTTAGAGGGGTTTAGAAGGATTCCGATGGGATTAGAGGGCTTTACATGGATTTAGCTGTTTGGAGGGGGTATCGGTTTTTAGAGGTGTTTTGATGGCTTTAGAGGGGGTTACAGGGGTTTTAGAGGTGTTTGCAGTGGTTTCTAGGTGTTTACATGGGTTACTGGGCTTGACAGGTGTTTACAGGTGCTTATATGGGTCTAGAGGGATATACAGAGGTTTACAGGGGTGTAGAGAGGTTTAGAGGTGTTTAGTTGGGTTTATGGGGGTTTACAGGGGTTACAGGTGTTTACTGGTGTTTACAGGGGTTTATAGGGGTTTAGGTCGGTTTTGATTAGGGTAAGGGTTAGATTTAGGGTTAGTGTTCGGCCTACAGAAGGGTTTAGAAGGTTTGGAATGGTTTATTGACCCCCTATAAACCATTCCAAACGCCTCTGAACCACTCTGAATCCCTCTAAACCTCTCTAAAGACCTCCAAGCCCTCGGAACGCCTTGAAATCCCTCCAAACACCTCCACATATCTCTCTAAACCCCTCTGCCCCGTAACCCCCTCCAAACCCCTTCAGAAACCTCTAACCATATCGAAACCATTCTAAACCCATAATAAACCCCTCTAAACCACTCCAAACCCTTACACTAACCCTAGCCCATACCCTTTAAACTCCTCTGTCCCGTAAACCCCTCTAAACGTATCTAAAGCCTTCTGAACACCGACCGCTATTTACATTGCCTTTTACATTGGTTTGCAGGTGTTTAGAAGGGTTTAGAAAAGTTTCGACGAGCTTAGAGATGTTTAGATGTTTAGATAACATCTTACGATGTTAAGAAAGTTTAGAGTGATTTAAAGAGGCTTACATGGATTTATAGGGGTTTAGTTGTGTTTACGGGCGTTTACAAGGGTTACAGGTGTTTATAGGGGTTTAGAAGGGTTTACGTGGGTTTAGAGGGCTTAGAGGGGTTTAGAATGGATTAAAAGGGTTTAGAGGGGATGGTGTTTAGTGGGGTTTAGAGGATTTTAAAGGTGTTTAGAGGGGGTTAGAGGTGATTAGAAGGGGTTAGAGGGATGTAGAGGGGTTTGGAGATGTTTACAGAGGCTTAGAGGGGTTTAGAGGGGTGTAGATGGATTTCGAGATGTTGTGGTAGTTTGGAGGGGCTTAGAGGGGTTAGACGGGTTTGGACAGGTTTAGAGTGCTTTAGATGGGCTTAGAATGTTTAGAGTTGTTTAGGGGTTTAGAAGGATTCCAATGGGATTAGAGGGGTTTAGCTGTGTTTGGTGGGGGTTATAGGTTTTTACAGGTGTTTTGGTGGCTTTAGATGGGTTTACAGGGGGGTTAGAGGTTTTTGCAGTGGTTTCTAGGTGTTTACAGGGGTTACTGGGCTTTACAGGTGTTTACAGGTGCTTATATGAGTTTAGAGGGGTACACAGTGGTTTAAACGGGATTAGTAGAGCTGTTTAGCAGGGGTTTAATGGTTTAGAGAGGTTTACAGGGGATAGAGGGGTTTAGAGGGATTGTGAAGGGTTTAGACGTGTTCAGAGGGATGTACAGGTGTTTAGAAGGGTTTACGAGGTTTAGATGGGTTTAGAGGGATTTAAATGGGCTTAAAGGGGTGTAAAGTGGTTTAAAGCCCTCCAAACGTCTGTAAATATGTAAACACCTCTACACTAAACCCCTGTAAACACTTTTAAACCCCCCGAAAACCTCTAAACCCATCTAAACCACTCCAAATGCCTGTAAATCCCTCCAAACCCCTCCACATACCTCTAAACACCTCTGTCCCGTAACCCCCTCCGAACACCAGCAAACATCTACATCTCTCCAAGCCAATAAACCCAATCGAAACCACTACAAACCCCTCTAAACCCTTCTGAAGGCCGAACCCTAACCCTAAATCTAACCCTTACCTAACCCTAACCCTCTAAACCCCTCTATCCCGTAAACCCCTGTAAGCCTCTCCAAAACCCTCTAAACAGCTCTTAACCCCTCAGAACTCCTCTAAACCCTAACCTGTTAAAACACTCTAAAACCCCTCTAAAACGCTCTAATGCTCCGGAAACCATTCTAAACCCATCTAATGCACTCTAAACCCCTATCAACCCCTCTAAACCCCTCTAAATTCTTCTGAACCCCTCCAAACCCCACTAAAACTACTATAAACCCGTAAATCCCTCTGAACCCCACTGAAGCCCTCTACACCTCTGCAAACCATTCCAAACAACTACCCTTCTAAACTCCTCTAAACCCCTTATAAACTAAACTCGGAACCCCTCTAAACCGATCTAAAGCCTTTTACTCCTATAAACACCATACTGGGTTTAGAGGGTTTACATTGGTTTGCAGGTGGCTACAAGGCTTTACCAGTGGTTTAGAGGTTAGAAACGTTTAGACGGGCTTAGAGATGTTTAGTGGTTTAAAGATGTTAAGAAAGTTTAGACTGGTCTAGAGAGGGTTTGCAGATGCTTAGATGGGGTTGCAAGGGTTTAGAGGTGTTTACAGAGGTTTACAAGGGTTCACATGTGTTTAGACGGGTTTAGGATTGTTTAGAGGGTTTAAGTTAAAGAGGTTTACAGGGGTTTAGAAGTGTTTAGGTAGGTTTACGGGCGTTTACTGGGGATACAGGTGTTTATATGGTTTTAGAGGGGTTGGTAGGGGTTTACAGATGTTTAGAGGGTTTATTTTTATTTTTTTTATTTTTTTTATTTTTTTTGTTTTGTTTATTTTATTAGGAGTTAATACAGTACAAAACAGTACAGTGGAACCTAATTTTAGGTGCCAACTATGTCATACCGTAATCCATTCTATGTACAACTTCTAGTTTTATGTTATGAAAAGGAAGTAAGCAAGACAAGAAAAAGAAAACAATAGAAAGAGGAAAAAGTGGAAACATAGATGGTAGAGAGTAGAAAAACGTGAAGTGTGTATATAAAAAATAAAAAAAATAAAAAATAAAAAGTGGAAAATAGAAATAGAAGAGAAGGCCCCTTAAAAGAGAATTTTTCAAATCTGTATTCGGAGATGTAGATCTATCCACGTCATGAACGGAAATCAGCAATCTTTACGGTACCGCTGCATCACATGATTCCAAAAAGTCGATGAAAGGAGATCAACTCCTTAAGAATTGGTCATATTTATCTATTAGTCGGAGTCTCATTTCTTCCCAAATATGATGACGTTCCCGGAGATAGCGATATTCCCGGATATGAGGACATTCCCAGATATGACGACATACCCGGATATATCAACATTCCCGAATATGGCGACATGCCCACATATGATGACATTCCCGGATACGATGACATTCCTAGATATGACGACATACCCGGGTATGACACCAATCCAGGATATTACGACATACCTGGATATGACGACATTCCCAGATATGCCGACATGCCCGGATATGACAACATTCCTGGCTTTTACGACATGCCCGGATATGACGACATGCCCGGATATGACGACATTCCCGGTAATGCCGACATTCCCCGAAAGGAAGTCATTCCCGAAGATGGCAACATTCCCGGATAAGTGGACATACCAGGATATGGCAAAATACACAGACATGGCGACATTCCCGAATATGACGACATACCCGGATATGACGACATACCCGGTTATGACGACATAACCGGATATGACGACATACCTGGATATGACAACATTCCCGGATATGACAACATTCCCAGATTTGATGACATACGCGGATATGATGACATACCAGGATATGACGACATTCCCGGATATGACGACATACCCGGATTTGAGGACATTCCCGGATATGACGACATTTCTGGATAAGGCGATATACCCAGATATGACAGCATTCTCAGATATGAACACATACCCGGATATGATGACATAACCGGATATGACGGAATTCCCAGATATGACGAAATTCCCGGATATGACGACATTCCTGGATATTACGACATTCCTAGATATGACGACATACCCGGATATGACGACATTCCCGCATATTACGACATACCCGGATATGACGACATACCCGGATATGACGACATGCCCGGATATGACGACATGCCCGGATATGACGACATGCCCGGATATGACGACATTCCTGGATATGCCGACATTCCCAGATAGGAAGCCATTCCCGGAGATGGAGACATTCCCAGATAATTGGACATACCCGGATATGGTGAAATACACAGATATGGCGACCGTCCCGGATATGGCGACATTCCCGGATATGACGACATTCCCGGATATAACGACATTCCCGGATATGCGGACATACCCGGATATGCCGACTAAAGTGCATCCACTAAAACTAGGAAAGCAAATCCTGAAACAATATGAAATATTTGTGATGAAAGGTGAGTGGGTGTGATAAGGATCAATAATGTTGAATTAATCTCTGTAAATATTGTCACCTATAATGAATGATGAGAGATGGCTGGAATTGTGAGACTTCTTCCACCCGGTGAAAAGTCAAACAACTGGGGAAGTGATTTTGTTCATTGATTCTGTAATGATCAGCAGAGATGGGTGATAATAGTTTGATGACTTCACTGGGAACAGCAAATCAATGAATCTAGCCGCAGCGAATACCATGGTCTTCTTGCCGGCACACGGTAAGGTGATCGCGGCAAGCAAGGTGGCATGGAACCAATGTGTCCGTGTAGTGGTCCCGGGGTGACACTGCTACTTAATGTTACCCTGTGACCAGGTGGATGGAAGTTCATCCATCACCTGTGGAACATGGGCTCTGTCATAGAGTTCACCTCTTGGGACCAATCAGAAACACCTAGAAGGAGTGGAAATAGATGCATTTTCAACAGTTTGTGAATATTTGAAACAGAGCATGTGTAAATACAACAACGCCTGTATGTTGCCGGTTCCACCTGCAGTCCCACGGTGAGTAGCGTTGTTCAAATTCCTGGGCGTGCATATTTCCAAAGGTCTCTCCTGGTCCCAGAACACTGAGGCAATTATAAAGAAAGTACATCAGCGCCTCTACTTCCTGAGAAGATTACGGAGAGTTGGTTTGTCACGGAGGACTCTCTCGAACTTCTACAGGTGCACAGTAGAGAGCATGCTGACTGGTTGCATCGTGGCTTGGTTAGGCAACCTGAGCGTCCAGGAGCGGGAAAGGCTGCAGAAAGTTGTAAACACTGCCCAGTCCAACATCGTCTCTGACCTCCCTACCATCGAGGGGATTTATCGCAGTCGCTGCCTCAAAAAGGCTGGCAGCATCATCAAGGACCCACACCATCCTGGCCACACACTCATCTCTCCACTGCCATCAGATAGAAGGTACAGGAGCCTGAAATCTGCAACGTCTAGGTTCAGGAACAACATCTTCCCCACAGCCATCAGACTATTAAACACAACTTCAAACAAACTCTGAACTATAACAGCTTATTGTACTCTATCTGTTTATTTATGTGTGTATATGTATAAATATTCTATGGTATATGGACACACTGTTCTGTTCTGTATTTATGCCTACAATATTCTGTTGTGTTGCAGCAAGCAAGAATGTCATTGTCCTATCTGGGACTTGACTTGTACAAATCACTACTCACTCTGAATCTCATTGATCTGTTTTTCACAGTTGAGGCAAGTCCACAGAGGCCTTAGCTGGGCAGTGACGTCACACTCAGCTGCACCATCTCCAGACTGTCAGATACAGTCAGTCTCCACTGGAGACCCATGGACTCATCCCAGCAGAACAGGAGCAACACTGATCAGATCTGCCTGGATAACACGGTCTATCTGATGGTTCAACACGTTACAGTGGAGGATGGGAAGCTGTATGTGTGTGAAGTGCGGGAAAACGGAAACATTCTTCACACAAGTAACAGAGATTTTACTGTAAACACCAGTGAGTGCAAACACTTCCCATTGGATATAGAAACATAGACAATAGGTGCAGGAGGAGGCCATTCGGTCCTTCGAGCCAGCACCGCCATTCAATGTGATCATGGCTGATCGTCCCCAATCAATAACCCGTGCCTGCCTTCTCCCCATATCCCTTGTCTCCACAGGAACTGATCCTGAATCTATTGAACATTGTAAAATGATCACCAATGCATCCACTATTTCTAGAGCCACCTCCTTGAGGACCCTGGGATGCAGACCATCAGGTCCAGGGGATTTATCATCCTTCAGTCCCATTACCCGACCCAATACTTGTTAAAATTGTACAAGGCATTGGTGAGGCCAATTCTGGAGTATGGTGTACAATTTTGGTCGCCTAATTATAGGAAGGATGTCAACAAAATAGAGAGAGTACAGAGGAGATTTACTAGAATGTTGCCTGGGTTTCAGCAACTAAGTTACAGAGAAAGGTTGAACAAGTTAGGGCTTTATTCTTTGGAGCGCAGAAGGTTAAAGGGGGACTTGATAGAGTTTTTTAAAATGATAAGAGGGATAGACAGAGTTGACGTGGAAAAGCTTTTCCCACTGAGAGTAGGGAAGATTCAAACAAGGGGACATGACTTGAGAATTAAGGGACTGAAGTTTAGGGGTAACATGAGGGGGAACTTCTTTACTCAGAGAGTGGTAGCTGTGTGGAATGAGCTTCCAGTGAAGGTGGTGGAGGCAGGTTTGTTTTTATCATTTAAAAATAAATTGGATAGTTATATGGACGGGAAGGGAATGGAGGGTTATGGTCTGAGTGCAGGTATATGGGACTAGGGGAGATTATGTGTTCGGCACGGACTAGAAGGGTCGAGATGGCCTGTTTCCGTGCTGTAATTGTTATATGGTTATATGGTTAATACCATTTGTCGCCTAATGCAAATTTCTTTCAGTTCCTCTACCCCCTTAGATCCTCTGTCCTCCAGTACATCTGGGAGATTGTTTGTGTGTTCCTTAGTGAAGACAGATCCTAAGTACCTGTTCAACTCTTCTGCTATTAACTTGTTGCCCATAATAATTTCACCGTGTCTGCCTTCAAGTGACCCACATTTGACTTTGCTACTCTTTTTCCCTTAACATATCTAAAGAAGCTTTTACTCTCCTTCTTTATATTCCTGGCCAGCTTCCCTTCGTACTTCATCTTTTCAGCCCATGTTGCCCATTTTGTTTCCTTCTGCTGTCCTATGAAAGTTTCCCAATCCTGTGGCTTCCGGCTACTCTTTGCTGTGTTATACATCTTTTCTTTTAGTTTTATTCTATCCCTAACTTCTCTTGTCAGTCTCTTGTCTTGCCTCCTACTCCCCTTAGAATCTTTCTTCCTTTTTGGAATGAAATAATCCTGCGTCTTCCGGATTATGCCCAGAAATTCCTGCCATTGCTGTTCCACCGTCATTCCTGCTAGGATCCCTTTCCAGTCTACCTTGGCCAGCTCCCCTCTCATGCCTTCATAGTCCCCTTTGTTCAACTGCATTACTGACACTTCTGATTTAACCTTCTCCTTCTCAAATTGAGAAGTAGACACTTAATTCACGGTGCTTCTTGTAATATTATATGTG
Source organism: Leucoraja ocellata (assembly GCA_036785375.1). Classification (NCBI taxonomy): domain Eukaryota; kingdom Metazoa; phylum Chordata; class Chondrichthyes; order Rajiformes; family Rajidae; genus Leucoraja; species Leucoraja ocellata. The sequence continues at coordinate 121,435 of JAWMAR010001028.1, read as the reverse complement.
TGCGCTCCTTGAAGAACTGTGGCAGTGCATGGGAGGCTGTATGTGTGTGAAGTGCAGGAAAACGGAAACATTCTTCACACAAGTATGGGAGATTTTACTGTAAACAACGGTGAGTGCGTACACCTCCCATTGGGTATCAAGTAGACAGTTGTATCATGGTGCTTCTTGTAATATTATATGCGTGCTCCGTGAAGAACTGTGGCAGTGACCAACTGCTCTCCAGTATAAAATGCTGCAATGATCAGGGAGAAGTTTCCAGAAGGTCTCTGTGTGGAGCAGCTGCCTGCTTGTCTCTGTGTGACAGACACACAGCACAGGAGGGTGATGTCTTTCTGTGACCATTGTTCAGTAAAGTATTTTGTCAGTTTATCTTGCCATCAATGCTCCAGTATCTGAGACTGAGATACTGATACAGGACTCATCTTGCCATCAATGCTCCAGTATCTGAGACTGAGATACAGGACTCATCTTGCCATCAATGCTCCAGTATCTGAGACTGGGATACTGATACAGGACTCATCTTGCCATCAATGCTCCTGTATCTGAGACTGAGATACTGATATAGGACTCATATTGCCATCAATGCTCCAGTATCTGAGACTGAGATACAGGACTCATCTTGCCATCAATGCTCCAGTATCTGGGATACTGATACAGGACTCATCTTGCCATCAATGCTCCAGTATCTGAGACTGAGATACTGAAAAAGGACTCACATCAAAGTGTCAGATAGAAAGTGTAGTCACCAGCACTTGCTGCCCACACTCACACTGGGAGTCCCGACCCACACACTTTACCGCTCCAGCACCGATCACAGTGAACTTCACCTGGTTTGTTCTGGGAGTAATGGTGATAGCTATTCCCGTGCTCAGTGGGCCTGGACACCTCATCACCATCAACAACAAAAAGCAATGGCATCTGCAGAACGATCTCAGCCCATCATCATCAATGTCAATGGGACCAACCTCAGGAATCGGCTGGTGACCTCAGTGAAACTCTTCGATGGCAAGGATTGCATTGGGAGGATTGTCCCCGTTGTGTTTCAAGATGCCGGAGTTTACATCTGTTTTCTGGAATCAAATATATTTCCCACCATTGATCTAATCACAGTGAAAGGTAGGAGTCAGAATGTTGCCACTGAGTTTACTGATGAACTTATTATTTAAAATGTAAACAACCTGCTTGTTTCCACAGTCACAGCTGAACCGTCTGATGCAGTGACTGAGGGAGACACTGTTACCCTGACCTGCTCTGTGTCTAACGTCATTGGGTCAATGAGACTGGTTTGGATCAATGGTGATGGCAAACGTGTTGGAGAAAAGACACTGACTGTGGAAGAGAAATCACTGAGTCTGGTTATTCAGAAAGCTGAGAGAGGCAGAGGGAACTGGAGATGTGTTTTGTTTGATCAAGAACTGCCCCGGCTTTTTGTCCCGTATCAGAAGCCCAGTGGTAAGTGATAAGGGTTTGTTCTACATACTTAGAGTCATGATTGAGTTTCGATGTCCTGACATTTGAAAGGGAAATATAGTTGTACCTTGACTGTGTGAAATACTTGACATTAGAGGCATTTCCAAACAAAATTCTAATCGCAGATTTCACAAGGACCAATAACAACCTTCAACCACTGCTGGAGTAATAATTATACTTTTTCCTCTATCTTCTTCTTCTTGCGTGTGGCGTGCACAGCCTAAAGTTGTTGGGCAACTTGTTCTATTTGATCTTCCGTTTGGACACGTCGAGTTGATTGCATTCATTGAAACAGGGAGGACCACGTGAAGGTTGCAAACTTCCACCCCTTTTTCCTGTATAATCCTAAATAAAACAATTTCTCTCAAAGTCTCCAATATTTCCATCAATGCCCAATGCTACTGATCAAGGTGTAACTTCACTGGAGCCTGCCAAAATGCTATATCTGTGAATAAAGCAACAAATATGAAGTATTTTGTGTTTACATGTTACAGAAACACAGATCTTTCAAACCTATACATGAGGCTAACATTGAAGCAAGATTGCACCTTTGTAAAATTGACATTTCTTTAAATGAACCCAAGTGAATGAGCCATGCCTCTCACACCTCATTGGGTAATGGATAGAACAGGTTTGTAGGGATATGGACCAAGCTTGGGGGAGGTGGGACTAGTGTAACTGGGACATGTAAGTTGGGCTGAAAGATTTGTTTCCACACTGCATCACTCTGACCCTATTAGCTCCTCAGGCAATACGGCCCAGAGTAAGAATTCAGATCCTGCAGAGTCTCAGCTGTGAATCTGTATCCACGCCCTCTTGTGTAGACACCTGGTTGACATCAGTTTAGATATTGAATCAACCTATTTTGTGTATATTCAGAGCCAAAACATATTCACATTGTTCCAAAAGTATTGAAGCAGAAAATATCAAACAGAAATACTCAGATGTTATGGACATGAAATAAAAGGCACCCTGGACTTAGACGTGGCACAAATATTTCTCACTGTGTCCCAAGTGTCTAATTCAGAATGTTGTCACGCCACAGACAGGAGTATTTAATTATGAAACACGGTGGAGAAAGGAAATTAAAATGTCAATTTTGTCCTTCAAAGGATCATTAGACATTTTGTCCTTCACAGACATTAGGATCATCATAGTTCTGGGCTACTTGGTGATTAAACTGGCCGTTGCTCTTGGACTAATTTGCTGCTCGTGGAGGATGAACAGGGTGAGAATTTCATGAGCTTTTCAATATAACAGAAACCAATCGCGGGCTGTCTCTGACATTGAGGAAATGGCTGTTCACAGAACATATTAGAGTGGTGACAATCTGTATTTTAGTGTTTTGTATCGAACAATGCAGCACAGAAATAGTGTGTGGACGTGGCATCAAAGGATGAGAATCTGAAGCAAAGAAGTTGAAGACAAATAGCCGAATGGAAACGTAGCTGAAACGCCAAATAACCGAATGGAAACGTAGCTGAAACGCCAAATAACCGAATGGAAACAAAGCTGAAACGCCAACGACCCGAATGGAAATGTAGATGAAACGCCAAATAACCGAATGGAAACGTAGCTGAAACGCCAAATAACCGAATGGAAACGTAGATGAAACGCCAAATAACCGAATGGAAACTAAGCTGAAACGGCAATTAACCAAATGGAAATGAAGCTGAAACGCCAAATAACCGAATGGAAACGTAGCTGAAACGCCAAATAACCGAATGGAAACGTAGCTGAAACGCCAAATAACCAAATGGAAACGAAGCTGAAACGCCAAATAACCAAATGGAAACGAAGCTGAAACGCCAAATAACCGAATGGAAACAAAGCTGAAACGCCAAATAACCGAAACGGAACGTAGCTCAAACGCCAACTGCCGCACTGACCGCACTGCCGAAAAGTCAGACAATGGCTTGTTAGTGAAAATGACCCCCAGCCTCCCGTCTCCACCGACCAGTGATGTGATGGACGCGTGGGGTCTGGAACAATTGCTGACAAGTCTCGCCTCCCGTAATATCATGTCCATTATTTGACTTTTCGGCAGAGCGGCCTTTCGGTTTATTGGCGTTTCCGCTTCGTATGTTTTTGGTTATTTGGCTTCGACTTCTTTATTCGACTTCTTTTGTCCTTCGATGCCACATCCGGGTACCACAGAAATAGCCCTTTTGGCCCATAATGTCGATGTTGATCATGATGCTAATTTAAACTAATTCCTTTTGCCTACTCATGATCTGAATCTCTCCATTCCCTGCATATTAATGAGCCTATTTAAATAATGTGCCTATCTAAATAATGTGCCTTTCTAAATAATGTACCTATATAAATAATGTGCCTATCTAAATAATGTGCCTATCTAAATAATGTGCCTATCTAAATAATGTGCCTATCTAAATAATGTGCCTATCTAAATAATGTGCCAATCTAAAAACCTGCTCATGATCCAAACCTCTCCATTTCTTACATATTAATGAGCCTATCTAACTATCTAAAAACCTCGTAAACGCCATTCTCTGAGCAGTTTCTACCACAACCCTTCATAAAACTTCATAAATGTTGCATTTTTTCCTACTCTAATGCAGACGACATCCTGGTAAATCTCTTCTGCATCTTCTCCAAAGCCTTCACATCCTTCCTTCAATGGGGCTACAGAACTCCTCGTACTTCTAATGAGTGTTTATGTTTACATGAAATGGCCATGTAAATGTTCCCAACTTTGTCTACAATCTCCCTCTTACCTATCACTTCCAACCTATTGTTTATCATTGCAGGATAAACTCTTTATTTAAAACATATATGTTGCTCTTGTTTGACACAGAGCTGCAGAAATCCAAGGGAAGTTACAGGAAATGTCACAAACAATTCAAACGAAGCTGTCGCATTGCAGACCCTGAATTCTGACCCAGATCTGAGCGATCAGAATGAATGACCCAGCGCAGAAGAGGCCGTTCAGCCCATCAGGCTCATGTCCAAGGAAATCTGTATTCCTACAAAAATATTGAGCCGAACGGAGACTTTGGAAATTGTTTTGTGGGTTTATTGTGCATTTGCTTTGTGCTTGTTTGGTTGTCATCTCTCCGAACTGTCGTAAGTCTGTCTTGTACGCAGGCCCCAAATTAAGGAGACTTCCCCCTCCTAATCAAGTCCTGGAGTCTGTCCCAACCCCATCTCTTTTTTCCAGCTTTCTCCCCCGACTCCATCAGTCCAAAGAAGGGTCCAGACCCGACACGTCACCTGTCCATTCCCCCCCAAAGTGCCGGTTGTACTCAGCAGGTCAACCATCCGTGGTGGGAAACAGATGGAGAAGTGTTCCTATTACAAGCTCTCCTTGGCCCTGTCAAGAATGTGGTGTCCATTCTTGGGATGAGATACAAGGTCCGAGCTGACCAGTCATCGACAGCCCCCCTTCCCTTCCCTTCCCTCGTGGGCCATCTCTTTGTCATTCCTCTGTCTTCTTCTCGCTGGATGACAAGCAGAACCATCTTGGTTTAACAGTAGGTGTATCTTGTTCAAGAAGGAACAGTAGATATATCTTCTTCTCACTGGATGACAAGCAGAACCATCTTGGTTTAACAGTAGATGTATCTTCTTCTCACTGGATGACAAGCAGAACCATCTTGGTTTAACAGTAGATGTATCTTCTTCCTTTTGGCCTTTCGTTTCTGCAGGTATTTACAGCGGAATCTGATCTTCCTTTTGTTTTAGTAAAGGTAGAACCTTTGACATTTGCGATTGGTTTAGGATCTTGAATACTGCCATAGCGTGTGTAAATTTGACATGAACCGTACTTCCTTTTCTATAAACCTCCCCAGATCAGGAAGCATGGCCTCTCCATTCTCATATTCCTCTAACAGACCAGCTTTATCGTTTCTCTAAGTCGAAGGGCAGTTTTAGAGTGATCATTTTCATATTGCTAATACCATTCATTTCTTGCATGTGGTCTGCCTAAGAGGGTAGTCATTTATTTCACACTTATAAGAAATATCACAAACCGCCGCAATGCTTTCGCATCTTCTGGCTGGATAGCTGTCCAAGCATAGGCCTTCTTCATGAGGATGTCTTTGGATCATGGAAGTATAAAGGGACTTTTATGTCGTGTGTCGGCAGTGAGTGAGCGGCGACTGTGGAGGTTTCAACAGCCCCGACCGAGCACGGGTGAACAAAAGGGGAAGATGATTGAACTTTATTACCTTCCATCACAGTGAGGAATGTGGATTCCACTGTGGTGGATGTTTATATTAGATTTTATTTTATGTGGCTGTGTGTCTTGTTGATTGTTACTCAGTGTGGCTGTATGGTAACTCAAATATCACTGGACCTTAATTGTTTCAAGTGACAATAAATTCCAACTTGAACTTGATCAGCTTTTGTCTATTTATTAAAACAAGGATAATGCTGACGGATCAGCCTCCTCCTGCACCTATTTTCTATGTTTATATCGTGCACATTTGTGACGGCTTGATTTCAAAGACAGGACAGGGGCATTCCCTGAGGGATTCGGGTGGTTGGAAGAGGTTTTGTCTGTGTTTTACCCCTCGGTTGTTGTCCGGGGAGGAAGGAGACGACACTCGGCCCATCGGGGCTAGGATACACGGGAGGAAGGAGACGGCACTCGGCCCGTCGGGGCTAGGATGCACGGGAGGTGACACTTGGCCCGTCGGGGCTAGGATGCACGGGAGGTGACACTTGGCCCATCGGGGCTAGGATGGGAAGGCTGAGCTTGGATTGAGGCTTGGAAGGCTGAGCTCGCCTCCCCTGCCCCGACCTGCATCCGGTCCATCACGGAGAGGGAAGCATGCAAACTCCACACGGACAGCGTCGGCGGTCGCCCTGCCCTGCCCTGCCCAGACACAGGCCCTTCGGCCCCTCTCATCAGTGCTACCCTGGATTTTCTGCAACACAATCTTGCATTTATTACAGCGTTAGTCATCATTGTCTGTACACTGTTCTGCACTGGATATTGCATTTATTGTCATCATTGCATGTACACTGTTCTGCACTGGATATTGCATTGATTACAGCATTTGTCATCACTGTATGTACACTGTTTGCTCTGGCGGCTGCGTGTGAATGGGCGATTTCAACGCCTCCCGATCGATGTGCAGAACAACAAACTAATGAAGCATCTGGAACACTGTTCTCCTGGGTTGCAGCAGGCTGAAGCATCAAACTACTACCCTGTTGAGCCCCGTCAGTCAGTCCCACAGCACAGTAACACACAACCATGTCTATCGAAGCTAGTCCCACATGCCCACGTCTGGCCACTCACCCTCTCTGCCTTTCCCACCCATGCCTTTAGAAAGGAGATGAGGAGGATTTCTTTAGCCGGAGGGTGGTGAATCTGTGGAATTCATTGTCACAGAGGGCGGCGGAGGCCAAGTCACTGGGTGTTGTTTAGATTTTAGAAATACTGCACGGAAACAGGCTCTTCGGCCCAACGAGGCATCGCCAACCAGTGATCACCCCGTACACTAGCTCCATCCTACACACATTAGGGACAATTTTACACAATTTAACCTACAAACCAACAGGTCTTTGGAGCATCCGGAGAAAACCCACGCAGGTCACGGGCAGAACGTGCAAACTCCGTACAGACAGCACTCGTATTCAGGATGCAACCCGGGTCTCTGGTGCTGTGAGGCAGCAACTCTACCGCTGCACCACTATCTATCAATTCATTTATTACTCACATCAGCAGAGTTGTGTACAAATGGTTCACATTAATAATGTCTATCTGAGGGGCAACTTTTCCACACAGGTGGGTGTATGGAATGAGCTGCCAGAGGAGCTAGTTGAGGCTGGGACTACCTCAACGTTTAAGATGGATTGCGCGGAGAATCATTGGGACAGAGCTACCAGCCTTGGAGGGCATCTACCACACACGGGGCCCCAGGAAGGCCGTCATATAGGACTCATCCATAAGGACTCATCACACCCTTGTAACGGACTGTTTGAACTACTCCCTCTGGCAGACGTGACAAGGCCTTCTACGCCCGAACCTCCAGACTCAGAAACAGCTGTATTCCAAGAGATATAGCAGCTCTGAACCGGCCCTACGGAGTGCCCCCCCCCCCCTGGACAGTCTCCCTCGGATGGTCACGTCACTCAGCTTGCTTGTTTATTTATTTATTTTACTTTTCCTGTACATCGGTTGAGCTGCATACAAAATCTCGTTGCACTGACGTGCAATGACAATAAAAGATATTATTATTATTATTATTATTATTATTATTATTATTATTATTATTAAGATACACTTGGATAGGACAGGTTTGGAGGGACATGGGCCAAACGTGGGCAGGTGGGACTAGTGTAGATGGGGCACATTGGTCGGGGTGGGACTAGTGTAGACGGGGCATGTTGGTCGGGGTCGGAATAGTGTAGATGGGGCATGTCGGTCGGGGTGGGACTAGTGTAGATGGGGCATGTCCGTCGGGGTGGGACTAGTGTGGATGGGGCATGTTGGTCAGGGTGGGACTAGTGTAGAAGGGGCATGTCGGTCGGGGTGGGACTATTGTGTAGATGGGGCATATCGGTTGGGGTGGGACTAGTGAGAATGGGACATGTCGGTCGGGGTGGAATTAAATGAGACCAGTCCCAAACCAGTCTCACATTTCACTCTATCCCCTTCCACCCGTATCCCTCCCTCCCTCCAGCTTTACGTTTCACTCTTCTCATCTGTTACATCTTTTGTCTCCTTGTCACCTCTAGCCAATGTCACAACCCATCACCTCCTCTCCCCTGTATCCACTAATCACATAACAGGCTTTGTCCTGCTCCCACGTCTTTCTACTTTCTCTGCCCGACTCCATCAGTCTGAAGAAGGATCCCAACCTGAAACATCTGTCCATTCCCTTTGCAGGCAGGTAGATGGTGCCTGACCCATTGAGTACCTCCAGCCTTTGTTTTAGACCAGGTTACATCCCCTGGTTAAAGTAATCCTAGTTGACTGCTGTTGCAGGGAAAGTAGTTTAATGTTGATGACACTTGTGTTTAAATCATTACAATGAAGTAATCTTGCCCCTTCCATTCACCCAAATGTAGCTTTGTTTGGAATTTGTCTAAATCTATATTTGGTTTAGTGTGTTTGTGTCTGTTGCCAGAATCCATTTCCTCTCCTCTCTGCTCCTTTCTAAAGGGGTGACCAATTAATGTTAGTTTCCACCCAGGATCTCCAAAGGCTGGGTCCTCTGATGCTGGAAGAGTCTGCCAGGGTTAGACTATCTTCCCCATTCTGCCAAATGTTGCATAAACTGGGCCAAACTTCACTCCTGTTCCTTCACTTGTGCGTCTCATTTAATTCAAAGTATTTCTTTGTCGGTTAAAGTAGTATCTGGTTTGCCATGGTGTGTTTCTCCAGTATTTGAGCATTGAGTATAGAAGTTGGGATGTAACGTTAAAATTGTACAAGGCATTGGTGAGGCCAATTCTGGAGTATGGTGTACAATTTTGGTCGCCCAATTATAGGAAAGATGTCAACAAAATAGAGAGAGTACAGAGGGGCATGTCGGTCAGGGTGGGACTAGTGTAGATGGGGCATGTCGGTCGGGGTGGGACTATTGTGTAGATGGGGCATGTCAGTCGGGGTGGGACTAGTGTAGATGGGGCATGTCGGTCGGGGTGGGACTAGTGTAGATGGGGCATGTTGGCCAATTATTGTCCCGCAGACAACTACCGCCCCAGGTACATATCATGATGTGTGCAACTAACATTGATTTGCCACTGGTGTGCAAAGGGTTAATGTGGTCATTGGCTTGATTGAAGCTCATTAGAAAATTGTCAGCTGCTGTGTACAAAAGGCAGAGTTGTGGTGTGTCTGAGTGTAGTTGTACTGGGCTGTGGATGGGAGCAGTTGTCCTGGGTAGAGTCAAGGAGTCTCCCCTTGTGTCTGATGTGGATCTATATCAAGGTGAGAACACTACAGCTTTCTAATGAATTGTGTTTGCATCTTTGATTAATTCTGCTGACTTTTCCTTTCAATTATTGTCATTTGAAGTGTCCAGGGTTTTTAATGATGATTTTTTTTCTGGTGCAACTGGAATTGTGTTGTTTCTGTGCTGTATCTCCAAACTAAAAGGATGTTTCCACTAGTGGGAGAGTCTCGCACCAGAGGGCACAGAGTCAGAATAAAAGGATGTAACTTTGGAATCGTATTTGTGGAATTCCCTGCCACAGAGGGCAGTGGAGGCCAAATCACTGGATGGATTTAAGAGAGCGTTAGATAGAGCTCTAGGGGCTAGTGGAATCAAAGGATATGGGGGGGAGGCAGGCACGGGTTATTGATTGTGGATGATCAGCCATGATTGCAATGAATGGTGGTGGTGGCTTGAAGGGCTGAATGGCCTCCTTCTGCAATTATTTTCTAAGTTTATTAAAGTGATGATGCCCTAACCTTATCACAACTGAAATTGAATCTGGCTGATGTAAATGTAGAAAGAAAGAACTGTAGATGCTGGTTTATACCAAAGATAGACACATTACTGGAGTAACTCTGTGGGTCAGTCAGCATCTCTGGAGAAACAAGAGAATTGGGGATGGAATAAGAGGGTTCTTAAAAATATCGCCCATCCTTTTACTCCAGTGATGGTGCCTGACATAGAAACATAGAAATTAGGTGCAGGAGTAGGCCATTCGGCCCTTCGAGCCTGCACCGCCATTCAATATGATCATGGCTGATCATCCAACTCAGTATCCCGTACCTGCCTTCTCTCCATACCCTCTGATCCCCTTGGCCACAAGGGCCACATCTAACTCCCTCTTAAATATAGCCAATGAACTGGCCTCAACTACCCTCTGTGGCAGAGAGTTCCAGAGATTCACCACTCTCTGTGTGAAAAAAGTTCTCCTCATCTCGGTTTTAAAGGATTTCCCCCTTATCCTTAAGCTGTGACCCCTTGTCCTGGACTTCCCCAACATCGGGAACAATCTTCCTGCATCTAGCCTGTCCAACCCCTTAAGAATTTTGTAAGTTTCTATAAGATCCCCTCTCAATCTCCTAAATTCTAGAGAGTATAAACCAAGTCTATCCAGTCTTTCTTCATAAGACAGTCCTGACATCCCAGGAATCAGTCTGGCGAACCTTCTCTGCACTCCCTCTATGGCAATAATGTCCTTCCTCAGATTTGGAGACCAAAACTGCACGCAATACTCCAGGTGTGGTCTCACCAAGACCCTGTACAACTGCAGTAGAACCTCCCTGCTCCTATACTCAAATCCTCTTGCTATGAAAGCCAACATACCATTCGCTTTCTTTACTGCCTGCTGCACCTGCATGCCTACCTTCAATGACTGGTGTACCATGACACCCAGGTCTCGCTGCATCTCCCCCTTTCCCAATCGGCCACCATTTAGATAATAATCTGCTTTCCCGTTTTTGCCACCAAAATGGATAACCTCACATTTATCCACATTATACTGCATCTGCCAAACATTTGCCCACTCACCCAGCCTATCCAAGTCACCTTGCAGTCTCCTAGCATCCTCCTCACACCTAACACTGCCCCCCAGCTTAGTGTCATCCGCAAACTTGGAGATATTGCCTTCAATTCCCTCATCCAGATCATTAATATATATTGTAAATAGCTGGGGTCCCAGCACTGAGCCTTGCAGTACCCCACTAGTCACTGCCTGCCATTGTGAAAAGGACCCGTTTACTCCTACTCTTTGCTTCCTGTTTGCCAGCCAGTTCTCTATCCACATTAATGCTGAACCCCCAATGCCATGTGCTTTAAGTTTGTATACTAATCTCTTATGTGGGACCTTGTCGAAAGCCTTCTGGAAGTCCAGATACACCACATCCACTGGTTCTCCCCTATCCACGCTACTAGTTACATCCTCGAAAAATTCTATAAGATTCGTCAGACATGATTTACCTTTCGTAAATCCATGCTGACTTTGTCCAATGATTTCACCACTTTCCAAATGTGCTGCTATCCCATCTTTAATAACTGACTCTAGCAGTTTCCCCACTACCGATGTTAGACTAACTGGTCTGTAATTCCCCGTTTTCTCTCTCCCTCCCTTCTTAAAAAGTGGGGTTACGTTTGCTACCCGCCAATCCTCTGGAACTACTCCAGAATCTAAAGAGTTTTGAAAGATTATTACTAATGCATCCACTATTTCATTAAGCTACTTCCTTAAGTACTCTGGGATGCAGCCTATCCCAAAAAGTCCACAATAACCTGCCTGAATGATTATCGCCCCGTAGCACTCACACCAATAATAATGAAGTGCTTTGAGAGGCTTATTAAGCAGCACATGGTGTCAAAACTCCCTTCCAGTTTTGACCCGTTCCAGTTTGCTTATCGGCCGAACCGCTCCACAGAGGATGCTATATCTTCTGCAGTCCACCTGAGCCTACAACACCTGGAGGAGAGGAACACCCACGTGCGGATGCTGTTTGTTGATTTCAGCTCAGCATTTAATACGATAATCCCCCAGCATCTGGTGAGCAAACTGGCACCCTTAGGATTCAATAACAGACTATGCAACTGGATCCTGGATTTTCTTTCTGGAAGACCACAGTCTGTGCGGGTGGGGAAGAACACCTCCTCGGTCATCACATTGAGCACCGGCTCCCCTCAGGGCTGTGTCCTGAGTCCGCTGCTCTTTACATTGATGACACATGACTGTGTCGCCAGGTCCACTACTAACCATATCATCAAATACGCGGATGACACAACATTAGTGGGCCTCATCCGCAATAACGACGACCAGGCATATAGAGAGGAGGTGGAACAGCTGGTGAATTGGTGCAGCAGGAACAACCTTCTCCTAAATGTGAACAAAACCAAGGAGATTGTCGTCGATTTCAGAAGGAAAATTCAGCCCAGTCACACTCCACTTTGCATCAACAACTCAGCAGTGGAGCACGTGAAAAGCATCAAGTTCCTGGGGGTGCATATAACGGACACCTTAAACTGGTCCACAAACATTACATCTCTGGCAAAACGGGCACAGCAGCGGTTGTACTTCCTCCGCAGGTTGAGAAGTTTACACCTCCACCCTCCCATCCTCGCCACTTTCTACAGAAGCACAATTGAGTCGGTCCTGACCAGTTGCATCTCTACGTGGTGCGGCAGCTGTACAGCTGCGGACTGGAAGTGCCTTCAGAGAGTGGTGAGGACAGCGGAAAAAATCACTGGGACTTCTCTTCCTTCCATCATGGACATGGGGTACAAGCGCTGTCTGGTTAGAGCTAAGGGCATTATCAGAGCCCCCACACACCCACAATTTGGACTGTTCATACTGCTTCACTCTGGGAGGAGGTACCGCAGCATGAAGAGCGGGACAACCAGGTTCTGCAACAGCTTCATCCCCCAGACCATAAGATTACTGAACAATCAAAAAAACCGAGGCTAGAACTTTTTAAATATCGTCACTTTTAAAAACTTTTTAATATATATTTATTTGACAGAACCATGCGCATGACGCATTTTTATGGACGCACCTGGAACTTTTGACTTTTAACTGTTTTGGAGAATAAAATGCAATGAAATTTCGTTCAAGGTGCACTGTGTCTAGGTGTATATCTGAATGACAATAAAGTTTTCATTTCATTTCATTTCACATCTAACATCTAACTCCCTCTTAAATATAGCCAATGAACTGGCCTCAACTACCCTCTGTGGCAGAGAGTTCCAGAGATTCACCACTCTCTGTGTGAAAAAAGTTCTCCTCATCTCGGTTTTAAAGGATTTCCCCCTTATCCTTAAGCTGTGACCCCTTGTTCTGGACTTCCCCAACATCGGGAACAATCTTCCTGCATCTAGACTGTCCAACCCCTTAAGAATTTTGTAAGTTTCTATAAGATCCCCTCTCAATCTCCTAAATTCTAGAGAGTATGAACCAAGTCTATCCAGTCTTTCTTCATAAGACAGTCCTGACATCCCAGGAATCAGTCTGGCGAACCTTCTCTGCACTCCCTCTATGGCAATAATGTCCTTCCTCAGATTTGGAGACCAAAACTGCACGCAATACTCCAGGTGTGGTCTCACCAAGACTCTGTACAACTGCAGTAGAACCTCCCTGCTCCTATACTCAAATCCTCTTGCTATGAAAGCCAACATACCATTCGCTTTCTTTACTGCCTGCTGCACCTGCATGCCTACCTTCAATGACTGGTGTACCATGACACCCAGGTCTCGCTGCATCTCCCCCTTTCCCAATCGGCCACCATTTAGATAATAATCTGCTTTCCCGTTTTTGCCACCAAAATGGATAACCTCACATTTATCCACATTATACTGCATCTGCCAAACATTTGCCCACTCACCCAGCCTATCCAAGTCACCTTGCAGTCTCCTAGCATCCTCCTCACACCTAACACTGCCCCCCAGCTTAGTGTCATCCGCAAACTTGGAGATATTGCCTTCAATTCCCTCATCCAGATCATTAATATATATTGTAAATAGCTGGGGTCCCAGCACTGAGCCTTGCAGTACCCCACTAGTCACTGCCTGCCATTGTGAAAAGGACCCGTTTACTCCTACTCTTTGCTTCCTGTTTGCCAGCCAGTTCTCTATCCACATTAATACTGAACCCCCAATGCCATGTGCTTTAAGTTTGTATACTAATCTCTTACACCTTAAACTGGTCCACAAACATTACATCTCTGGCAAAACGGGCACAGCAGCGGTTGTACTTCCTCCGCAGGTTGAGAAGTTTACACCTCCACCCTCCCATCCTCGCCACTTTCTACAGAAGCACAATTGAGTCGTTCCTGACCAGCTGCATCTCTACGTGGTGCGGCAGCTGTACAGCTGCGGACTGGAAGTGCCTTCAGAGAGTGGTGAGGACAGCGGAAAAAATCATTGGGACTTCTCTTCCTTCCATCATGGACATGGGGTACAAGCGCTGTCTGAGTAGAGCTAAGGGCATTATCAGAGCCCCCACACACCCACAATTTGGACTGTTCATATTGCTTCACTCTGGGAGGAGGTACCGCAGCATGAAGAGCGGGACAACCAGGTTCTGCAACAGCTTCATCCCCCAGACCATAAGATTACTGAACAATCAAAAAAACCGAGGCTAGAACTTTTTAAATATCGTCACTTTTAAAAACTTTTTAATATATATTTATTTGACAGAACCATGCGCATGACGCATTTTTATGGACGCACCTGGAACTTTTGACTTTTAACTGTTTTGGAGAATAAAATGCAATGAAATTTCGTTCAAGGTGCACTGTGTCTAGGTGTATATCTGAATGACAATAAAGTTTTCGTTTTCGTTTTCGTCATTTCATTTCCTTTCCTTTCCTTGCCTTGCCTTGCCTTGCCTTGCCTTGCCTTGCCTTGCCTTTCATTTCATTTGCCTTTCATTTCATTTCATTTGCCTTTCATTTCATTTCATTTGCCTTTCATTTCATTTCATTTGCCTTTCATTTCATTTCATTTGCCTTTCATTTCATTTCATTTGCCTTTCATTTCATTTCATTTGCCTTTCATTTCATTTGCCTTTCATTTCATTTGCCTTTCATTTCATTTGCCTTTCATTTCATTTGCCTTTCATTTCATTTGCCTTTCATTTCATTTGCCTTTCATTTCATTTGCCTTTCATTTCATTTCATTTGCCTTTCATTTCATTTCATTTGCCTTTCATTTCATTTCATTTGCCTTTCATTTCATTTCATTTGCCTTTCATTTCATTTCATTTCAATTTCATTTCACTTTCATTTCATTTCATTTCACTTTCATTTCATTTCATTTGCCTTTCATTTCATTTCATTTGCCTTTCATTTCATTTCATTTGCCTTATTTCATTTCATTTGCCTTATTTCATTTCATTTGCCTTATTTCATTTCATTTGCCTTATTTCATTTCATTTGCCTTTCATTTCATTTCATTTGCCTTTCATTTCATTTCATTTGCCTTTCATTTGCCTTTCATTTCATTTCATTTGCCTTTCATTTGCCTTTCATTTGCCTTTCATTTCATTTCATTTGCCTTTCATTTGCCTTTCCTTTCATTTCATTTGCCTTTCATTTCATTTCATTTCATTTCATTTGCCTTTCATTTCATTTCATTTGCCTTTCATTTCATTTCATTTCATTTCATTTGCCTTTCATTTCATTTCATTTCATTTGCCTTTCATTTCATTTCATTTCATTGCCTTTCATTTCATTTGCCTTTCATTTCATTTCATTTCATTTCATTTGCCTTTCATTTGCCTTTCATTTGCCTTTCTTTGCCTTTCTTTGCCTTTCTTTGCCTTTCTTTGCCTTTCTTTGCCTTTCTTTGCCTTTCTTTGCCTTTCTTTGCCTTTCTTTGCCTTTCTTTGCCTTTCTTTGCCTTTCTTTGCCTTTCTTTGCCTTTCTTTGCCTTTCTTTGCCTTTCTTTGCCTTTCTTTGCCTTTCATTTCATTTGCCTTTCCTTTGCCTTTCATTTCATTTGCCTTTCATTTGCCTTTCATTTGCCTTTCATTTGCCTTTCATTTGCCTTTCATTTCATTTGCCTTTCATTTCATTTGCCTTTCATTTCATTTGCCTTTCATTTCATTTGCCTTTCATTTGCCTTTCATTGCCTTTCATTGCCTTTCATTTCATTTGCCTTTCATTTGCCTTTCATTTGCCTTTCATTTGCCTTTCATTTGCCTTTCATTTGCCTTTCATTTGCCTTTCATTTGCCTTTCATTTGCCTTTCATTTGCCTTTCATTTGCCTTTCATTTGCCTTTCATTTGCCTTTCATTTGCCTTTCATTTGCCTTTCATTTCATTTCATTTCATTGCCTTTCTTTTCATTTGCCTTTCATTTCATTTCATTTCATTTCATTTGCCTTTCATTTCATTTCATTTGCCTTTCATTTCATTTCATTTCATTTCATTTCATTTCATTTGCCTTTCATTTCATTTCATTTCATTTCATTTCCTTTCATTTCATTTCATTTCATTTCATTTCATTTGCCTTTCATTTCATTTCATTTCATTTCATTTCATTTGCCTTTCATTTCATTTCATTTCATTTGCCTTTCATTTCATTTCATTTCATTTCATTTGCCTTTCATTTCATTTCATTTCATTTCATTTGCCTTTCATTTCATTTCATTTCATTTCATTTGCCTTTCATTTCATTTCATTTGCCTTTCATTTCATTTCATTTCATTTCATTTGCCTTTCATTTCATTTCATTTCATTTGCCTTTCATTTCATTTCATTTGCCTTTCATTTCATTTCATTTCATTTGCCTTTCATTTCATTTCATTTGCCTTATTTCATTTGCCTTTCATTTCATTTGCCTTATTTCATTTGCCTTTCATTTCATTTCATTTCATTTCATTTGCCTTTCATTTCATTTAATTTCATTTGCCTTTCATTTCATTTCATTTCATTTGCCTTTCATTTCATTTCATTTCATTTGCCTTTCATTTCATTTCATTTCATTTGCCTTTCATTTCATTTCATTTCATTTCATTTGCCTTTCATTTCATTTCATTTCATTTGCCTTTCATTTCATTTCATTTCATTTGCCTTTCATTTCATTTCATTTCATTTGCCTTTCATTTCATTTCATTTCATTTGCCTTTCATTTCATTTCATTTCATTTGCCTTTCATTTCATTTCATTTCATTTGCCTTTCATTTCATTTCATTTCATTTGCCTTTCATTTCATTTCATTTCATTTGCCTTTCATTTCATTTCATTTCATTTCATTTGCCTTTCATTTCATTTCATTTCATTTGCCTTTCATTTCATTTCATTTCATTTCATTTGCCTTTCATTTCATTTCATTTCATTTGCCTTTCATTTCATTTCATTTCATTTCATTTGCCTTTCATTTCATTTCATTTCATTTCATTTGCCTTTCATTTCATTTCATTTCATTTCATTTGCCTTTCATTTCATTTCATTTCATTTGCCTTTCATTTCATTTCATTTCATTTCATTTGCCTTTCATTTCATTTCATTTCATTTCATTTCATTTGCCTTTCATTTCATTTCATTTCATTTCATTTGCCTTTCATTTCATTTCATTTCATTTCATTTCATTTGCCTTTCATTTCATTTCATTTCATTTCATTTGCCTTTCATTTCATTTCATTTCATTTCATTTGCCTTTCATTTCATTTCATTTCATTTCATTTGCCTTTCATTTCATTTCATTTCATTTCATTTGCCTTTCATTTCATTTCATTTCATTTGCCTTTCATTTGCCTTTCATTTCATTTCATTTCATTTGCCTTTCATTTGCCTTTCATTTCATTTCATTTGCCTTTCATTTGCCTTTCATTTCATTTCATTTGCCTTTCATTTGCCTTTCATTTCATTTCATTTGCCTTTCATTTGCCTTTCCTTTCATTTCATTTGCCTTTCATTTCATTTCATTTCATTTCATTTGCCTTTCATTTCATTTCATTTCATTTCATTTGCCTTTCATTTCATTTCATTTCATTTCATTTGCCTTTCATTTCATTTCATTTGCCTTTCATTTCATTTCATTTCATTGCCTTTCATTTCATTTGCCTTTCATTTCATTTCATTTCATTTCATTTCATTTGCCTTTCATTTGCCTTTCATTTGCCTTTCATTTGCCTTTCATTTGCCTTTCATTTGCCTTTCATTTGCCTTTCTTTGCCTTTCTTTGCCTTTCTTTGCCTTTCTTTGCCTTTCTTTGCCTTTCTTTGCCTTTCTTTGCCTTTCTTTGCCTTTCTTTGCCTTTCTTTGCCTTTCTTTGCCTTTCTTTGCCTTTCATTTCATTTCATTTGCCTTTCTTTGCCTTTCATTTCATTTGCCTTTCATTTGCCTTTCATTTGCCTTTCATTTGCCTTTCATTTGCCTTTCATTTGCCTTTCATTTGCCTTTCATTTGCCTTTCATTTCATTTGCCTTTCATTTCATTTGCCTTTCATTTGCCTTTCATTTGCCTTTCATTGCCTTTCATTGCCTTTCATTTCATTTCATTTCATTTCATTTCATTTGCCTTTCATTTGCCTTTCATTTGCCTTTCATTTGCCTTTCATTTGCCTTTCATTTGCCTTTCATTTGCCTTTCATTTGCCTTTCATTTGCCTTTCATTTGCCTTTCATTTGCCTTTCATTTGCCTTTCATTTGCCTTTCATTTGCCTTTCATTTGCCTTTCATTTGCCTTTCATTTGCCTTTCATTTGCCTTTCATTTGCCTTTCATTTGCCTTTCATTTGCCTTTCATTTGCCTTTCATTTGCCTTTCATTTGCCTTTCATTTGCCTTTCATTTGCCTTTCATTTGCCTTTCATTTGCCTTTCATTTCATTTGCCTTTCATTTCATTTCCCTTTCATTTCATTTGCCTTTCATTTCATTTCATTTGCCTTTCATTTGCCTTTCATTTCATTTCATTTGCCTTTCATTTGCCTTTCATTTCATTTCATTTGCCTTTCATTTGCCTTTCATTTCATTTCATTTGCCTTTCATTTCCCTTTCATTTCATTTCATTTGCCTTTCATTTCATTTCATTTGCCTTTCATTTCATTTCATTTGCCTTTCATTTCATTTCATTTGCCTTTCATTTCATTTCATTTGCCTTTCATTTCATTTCATTTGCCTTTCATTTCATTTCATTTCATTTCATTTGCCTTTCATTTCATTTCATTTCATTTCATTTGCCTTTCATTTCATTTCATTTGCCTTTCATTTCATTTCATTTCATTTCATTTGCCTTTCATTTCATTTCATTTCATTTCATTTGCCTTTCATTTCATTTCATTTCATTTCATTTGCCTTTCATTTGCCTTTCATTTGCCTTTCATTTGCCTTTCATTTGCCTTTCATTTGCCTTTCATTTGCCTTTCATTTGCCTTTCATTTGCCTTTCATTTGCCTTTCATTTGCCTTTCATTTGCCTTTCATTTGCCTTTCATTTGCCTTTCATTTGCCTTTCATTTGCCTTTCATTTGCCTTTCATTTGCCTTTCATTTGCCTTTCATTTGCCTTTCATTTCATTTCATTTGCCTTTCATTTCATTTCATTTCATTTCATTTGCCTTTCATTTCATTTCATTTCATTTCATTTGCCTTTCATTTGCCTTTCATTTCATTTCATTTGCCTTTCATTTCATTTCATTTCATTTCATTTGCCTTTCATTTCATTTCATTTGCCTTTCATTTGCCTTTCATTTGCCTTTCATTGCCTTTCATTTGCCTTTCATTTCATTTCATTTGCCTTTCATTTCATTTCATTTGCCTTTCATTTCATTTCATTTGCCTTTCATTTCATTTCATTTGCCTTTCATTTCATTTCATTTGCCTTTCATTTCATTTCATTTGCCTTTCATTTCATTTCATTTGCCTTTCATTTCATTTCATTTGCCTTTCATTTCATTTCATTTGCCTTTCATTTCATTTCATTTGCCTTTCATTTCATTTCATTTCATTTCATTTGCCTTTCATTTCATTTCATTTCATTTCATTTGCCTTTCATTTCATTTCATTTGCCTTTCATTTGCCTTTCATTTCATTTCATTTCATTTCATTTGCCTTTCATTTCATTTCATTTCATTTCATTTGCCTTTCATTTCATTTCATTTCATTTCATTTGCCTTTCATTTCATTTCATTTCATTTGCCTTTCATTTCATTTCATTTCATTTCATTTGCCTTTCATTTCATTTCATTTCATTTCATTTGCCTTTCATTTCATTTCATTTCATTTCATTTGCATTTCATTTCATTTCATTTCATTTGCCTTTCATTTCATTTCATTTCATTTCATTTGCCTTTCATTTCATTTCATTTCATTTCATTTGCCTTTCATTTCATTTCATTTCATTTCATTTGCCTTTCATTTCGTTTTCATTTCATTTGCCTTTCATTTCGTTTGCCTTTCATTTGCCTTTCATTTCGTTTGCCTTTCATTTCATTTCATTTCGTTTGCCTTTCATTTCATTTCATTTCGTTTGCCTTTCATTTCATTTCATTTCGTTTGCCTTTCATTTCATTTCATTTCCTTTGCCTTTCATTTCATTTCATTTCCTTTGCCTTTCATTTCATTTCATTTCCTTTGCCTTTCATTTCATTTCATTTCCTTTGCCTTTCATTTCATTTCATTTCCTTTGCCTTTCATTTCATTTCATTTCCTTTGCCTTTCATTTCATTTCATTTCCTTTGCCTTTCATTTCATTTCATTTCCTTTGCCTTTCATTTCATTTCATTTCCTTTGCCTTTCATTTCATTTCATTCCATTTGCCTTTCATTTCATTTCATTCCATTTGCCTTTCATTTCATTTCATTCCATTTGCCTTTCATTTCATTTCATTCCATTTGCCTTTCATTTCATTTCATTCCATTTGCCTTTCATTTCATTTCATTCCATTTGCCTTTCATTTCATTTCATTCCATTTGCCTTTCATTTCATTTCATTCCATTTGCCTTTCATTTCATTTCATTCCATTTGCCTTTCATTTCATTTCATTCCATTTGCCTTTCATTTCATTTGCCTTTCATTTCATTTCATTTCATTTGCCTTTCATTTCATTTCATTTCATTTGCCTTTCATTTCATTTCATTTGCCTTTCCTTTCATTTCATTTCATTTGCCTTTCCTTTCATTTCATTTCATTTGCCTTTCATTTCATTTCATTTCATTTGCCTTTCATTTCATTTCATTTCATTTGCCTTTCATTTCATTTCATTTGCCTTTCATTTCATTTCATTTGCCTTTCATTTCATTTCATTTCATTTGCCTTTCATTTCATTTCATTTCATTTGCCTTTCATTTCATTTCATTTCATTTGCCTTTCATTTCATTTCATTTGCCTTTCATTTCATTTCATTTCATTTGCCTTTCATTTCATTTCATTTCATTTGCCTTTCATTTCATTTCATTTCATTTGCCTTTCATTTCATTTCATTTCATTTGCCTTTCATTTCATTTCATTTCATTTGCCTTTCATTTCATTTCATTTCATTTGCCTTTCATTTCATTTCATTTGCCTTTCATTTCATTTCATTTGCCTTTCATTTCATTTCATTTGCCTTTCATTTCATTTCATTTGCCTTTCATTTCATTTCATTTGCCTTTCATTTCATTTCATTTCATTTCATTTGCCTTTCATTTCATTTCATTTCATTTCATTTGCCTTTCATTTCATTTCATTTGCCTTTCATTTCATTTCATTTCATTTCATTTGCCTTTCATTTCATTTCATTTCATTTCATTTGCCTTTCATTTCATTTCATTTCATTTCATTTGCCTTTCATTTGCCTTTCATTTGCCTTTCATTTGCCTTTCATTTGCCTTTCATTTGCCTTTCATTTGCCTTTCATTTGCCTTTCATTTGCCTTTCATTTGCCTTTCATTTGCCTTTCATTTGCCTTTCATTTGCCTTTCATTTGCCTTTCATTTGCCTTTCATTTGCCTTTCATTTGCCTTTCATTTGCCTTTCATTTGCCTTTCATTTGCCTTTCATTTGCCTTTCATTTGCCTTTCATTTGCCTTTCATTTGCCTTTCATTTCATTTCATTTGCCTTTCATTTCATTTCATTTCATTTCATTTGCCTTTCATTTCATTTCATTTCATTTCATTTGCCTTTCATTTCATTTCATTTCATTTGCCTTTCATTTCATTTCATTTCATTTCATTTGCCTTTCATTTCATTTCATTTGCCTTTCATTTGCCTTTCATTTCATTTCATTTGCCTTTCATTTGCCTTTCATTTCATTTCATTTGCCTTTCATTTCATTTCATTTGCCTTTCATTTCATTTCATTTGCCTTTCATTTCATTTCATTTGCCTTTCATTTCATTTCATTTGCCTTTCATTTCATTTCATTTGCCTTTCATTTCATTTCATTTGCCTTTCATTTCATTTCATTTGCCTTTCATTTCGTTTTCATTTCATTTGCCTTTCATTTCGTTTGCCTTTCATTTGCCTTTCATTTCGTTTGCCTTTCATTTCATTTCATTTCGTTTGCCTTTCATTTCATTTCATTTCATTTCATTTGCCTTTCATTTCATTTCATTTCATTTCATTTGCCTTTCATTTCATTTCATTTCATTTCATTTGCCTTTCATTTCATTTCATTTCATTTGCCTTTCATTTCATTTCATTTCATTTCATTTGCCTTTCATTTCATTTCATTTCATTTCATTTGCCTTTCATTTCATTTCATTTCATTTCATTTGCATTTCATTTCATTTCATTTCATTTCATTTGCCTTTCATTTCATTTCATTTCATTTGCCTTTCATTTCATTTCATTTCGTTTGCCTTTCATTTGCCTTTCATTTCGTTTGCCTTTCATTTCATTTCATTTCGTTTGCCTTTCATTTCATTTCATTTCGTTTGCCTTTCATTTCATTTCATTTCGTTTGCCTTTCATTTCATTTCATTTCGTTTGCCTTTCATTTCATTTCATTTCCTTTGCCTTTCATTTCATTTCATTTCCTTTGCCTTTCATTTCATTTCATTTCCTTTGCCTTTCATTTCATTTCATTTCCTTTGCCTTTCATTTCATTTCATTTCCTTTGCCTTTCATTTCATTTCATTTCCTTTGCCTTTCATTTCATTTCATTCCATTTGCCTTTCATTTCATTTCATTCCATTTGCCTTTCATTTCATTTCATTCCATTTGCCTTTCATTTCATTTCATTCCATTTGCCTTTCATTTCATTTCATTCCATTTGCCTTTCATTTCATTTCATTCCATTTGCCTTTCATTTCATTTCATTCCATTTGCCTTTCATTTCATTCCATTTGCCTTTCATTTCATTTCATTCCATTTGCCTTTCATTTCATTTCATTCCATTTGCCTTTCATTTCATTTCATTCCATTTGCCTTTCATTTCATTTGCCTTTCATTTCATTTCATTTCATTTGCCTTTCATTTCATTTCATTTCATTTGCCTTTCATTTCATTTCATTTCATTTGCCTTTCCTTTCATTTCATTTCATTTGCCTTTCCTTTCATTTCATTTCATTTGCCTTTCATTTCATTTCATTTCATTTGCCTTTCATTTCATTTCATTTCATTTGCCTTTCATTTCATTTCATTTGCCTTTCATTTCATTTCATTTGCCTTTCATTTCATTTCATTTCATTTGCCTTTCATTTCATTTCATTTCATTTGCCTTTCATTTCATTTCATTTGCCTTTCATTTCATTTCATTTGCCTTTCATTTCATTTCATTTCATTTGCCTTTCATTTCATTTCATTTCATTTGCCTTTCATTTCATTTCATTTCATTTGCCTTTCATTTCATTTCATTTCATTTGCCTTTCATTTCATTTCATTTCATTTGCCTTTCATTTCATTTCATTTCATTTGCCTTTCATTTCATTTCATTTCATTTGCCTTTCATTTCATTTCATTTCATTTGCCTTTCATTTCCCTTTCATTTCATTTGCCTTTCATTTGCCTTTCATTTCATTTCCTTTCATTTGCCTTTCATTTCATTTCCTTTCATTTGCCTTTCATTTCCCTTTCATTTCATTTGCCTTTCATTTCATTTGCCTTTCATTTCATTTGCCTTTCATTTCATTTGCCTTTCATTTCATTTGCCTTTCATTTCATTTGCCTTTCATTTCATTTGCCTTTCATTTCATTTGCCTTTCATTTCATTTGCCTTTCATTTCATTTGCCTTTCATTTCATTTGCCTTTCATTTCATTTGCCTTTCATTTCATTTGCCTTTCATTTCATTTGCCTTTCATTTCATTTGCCTTTCATTTCATTTGCCTTTCATTTCATTTCATTTCATTTGCCTTTCATTTCATTTCATTTCATTTGCCTTTCATTTCATTTCATTTCATTTGCCTTTCATTTCATTTCATTTCATTTGCCTTTCATTTCATTTCATTTCATTTGCCTTTCATTTCATTTCATTCCATTTGCCTTTCATTTCATTTCATTCCATTTGCCTTTCATTTCATTTCATTCCATTTGCCTTTCATTTCATTTCATTCCATTTGCCTTTCATTTCATTCCATTTGCCTTTCATTTCATTTCATTCCATTTGCCTTTCATTTCATTTCATTCCATTTGCCTTTCATTTCATTCCATTTGCCTTTCATTTCATTCCATTTGCCTTTCATTTCATTTCATTCCATTTGCCTTTCATTTCATTTCATTCCATTTGCCTTTCATTTCATTTCATTTCATTTGCCTTTCATTTCATTTCATTTCATTTGCCTTTCATTTCATTTCATTTCATTTGCCTTTCATTTCATTTCATTTCATTTGCCTTTCATTTCATTTCATTCCATTTGCCTTTAATTTCATTTCATTCCATTTGCCTTTCATTTCATTTCATTCCATTTGCCTTTCATTTCATTTCATTCGCCTTTCATTTCATTTCATTTCATTCGCCTTTCATTTCATTTCATTTCATTCGCCTTTCATTTCATTTCATTTCATTCGCCTTTCATTTCATTTCATTTCATTCGCCTTTCATTTCATTTCATTTCATTTGCCTTTCATTTCATTTCATTTCATTTGCCTTTCATTTCATTTCATTTCATTTGCCTTTCATTTGCCTTTCATTTCATTTCATTTCATTTGCCTTTCATTTGCCTTTCATTTCATTTCATTTCATTTGCCTTTCATTTGCCTTTCATTTCATTTCATTTCATTTGCCTTTCATTTGCCTTTCATTTCATTTCATTTCATTTGCCTTTCATTTGCCTTTCATTTCATTTCATTTCATTTGCCTTTCATTTGCCTTTCATTTCATTTGCCTTTCATTTGCCTTTCATTTCATTTCATTTCATTTGCCTTTCATTTCATTTCATTTCATTTGCCTTTCATTTCATTTCATTTCATTTGCCTTTCATTTCATTTCATTTCATTTGCCTTTCATTTCATTTCATTTCATTTGCCTTTCATTTCATTTCATTTCATTTCATTTCATTTGCCTTTCATTTCATTTCATTTCATTTCATTTGCCTTTCATTTCATTTCATTTCATTTCATTTCATTTGCCTTTCATTTCATTTCATTTCATTTCATTTCATTTGCCTTTCATTTCATTTCATTTCATTTGCCTTTCATTTCATTTCATTTCATTTCATTTGCCTTTCATTTCATTTCATTTCATTTCATTTGCCTTTCATTTCATTTCATTTCATTTCATTTGCCTTTCATTTCATTTCATTTCATTTCATTTGCCTTTCATTTCATTTCATTTCATTTCATTTGCCTTTCATTTCATTTCATTTCATTTCATTTGCCTTTCATTTCATTTCATTTCATTTCATTTGCCTTTCATTTCATTTCATTTCATTTGCCTTTCATTTCATTTCATTTCATTTCATTTGCCTTTCATTTCATTTCATTTCATTTCATTTGCCTTTCCTTTCATTTCATTTCATTTCATTTGCCTTTCATTTGCCTTTCATTTCATTTCATTTGCCTTTCATTTGCCTTTCATTTCATTTCATTTGCCTTTCATTTGCCTTTCATTTCATTTCATTTCCTTCCATTTGCCTTTCATTTCATTTCATTTCATTTCATTTGCCTTTCATTTCATTTCATTTCATTTCATTTGCCTTTCATTTCATTTCATTTCATTTCATTTGCCTTTCATTTCATTTCATTTCCTTTCATTTGCCTTTCATTTCATTTCATTTGCCTTTCATTTCATTTCATTTGCC
Organism: Leucoraja ocellata; assembly: GCA_036785375.1. Lineage (NCBI taxonomy): Eukaryota > Metazoa > Chordata > Chondrichthyes > Rajiformes > Rajidae > Leucoraja > Leucoraja ocellata. The sequence goes on along the minus strand of JAWMAR010001028.1, from coordinate 95,412 downwards.
TTTCATTTCATTTCGTTTCATTTGCCTTTCATTTCATTTCGTTTCATTTGCCTTTCATTTCATTTCGTTTCATTTGCCTTTCATTTCATTTCGTTTCATTTGCCTTTCATTTCATTTCGTTTCATTTGCCTTTCATTTCATTTCGTTTCATTTGCCTTTCGTTTCATTTCGTTTCATTTGCCTTTCGTTTCATTTGCCTTTCGTTTCCTTTCGTTTCATTTGCCTTTCGTTTCATTTCGTTTCATTTGCCTTTCGTTTCATTTCGTTTCATTTGCCTTTCGTTTCATTTCGTTTCATTTGCCTTTCGTTTCATTTCGTTTCATTTGCCTTTCGTTTCATTTCGTTTCATTTGCCTTTCGTTTCATTTCGTTTCATTTGCCTTTCGTTTCATTTCGTTTCATTTGCCTTTCGTTTCATTTCGTTTCATTTGCCTTTCGTTTCATTTCGTTTCATTTGCCTTTCGTTTCATTTCGTTTCATTTGCCTTTCGTTTCATTTCGTTTCATTTGCCTTTCGTTTCATTTCGTTTCATTTGCCTTTCGTTTCATTTCGTTTCATTTGCCTTTCGTTTCATTTCGTTTCATTTGCCTTTCGTTTCATTTCGTTTCATTTGCCTTTCGTTTCATTTCGTTTCATTTGCCTTTCGTTTCATTTCGTTTCATTTGCCTTTCGTTTCATTTCGTTTCATTTGCCTTTCGTTTCATTTCGTTTCATTTGCCTTTCGTTTCATTTCGTTTCATTTGCCTTTCGTTTCATTTCGTTTCATTTGCCTTTCGTTTCATTTCGTTTCATTTGCCTTTCGTTTCATTTCGTTTCATTTGCCTTTCGTTTCATTTCCTTTCATTTGCCTTTCGTTTCATTTCCTTTCATTTGCCTTTCGTTTCATTTCCTTTCATTTGCCTTTCGTTTCATTTGCCTTTCATTTGCCTTTCGTTTCATTTGCCTTTCATTTGCCTTTCGTTTCATTTGCCTTTCATTTGCCTTTCGTTTCATTTGCCTTTCATTTGCCTTTCGTTTCATTTGCCTTTCATTTGCCTTTCGTTTCATTTGCCTTTCATTTCATTTCGTTTCATTTGCCTTTCATTTCATTTCGTTTCATTTGCCTTTCATTTCATTTCGTTTCATTTGCCTTTCATTTCATTTCGTTTCATTTGCCTTTCATTTCATTTCGTTTCATTTGCCTTTCATTTCATTTCGTTTCATTTGCCTTTCATTTCGTTTCGTTTCATTTGCCTTTCATTTCGTTTCGTTTCATTTGCCTTTCATTTCGTTTCGTTTCATTTGCCTTTCATTTCGTTTCGTTTCATTTGCCTTTCATTTCGTTTCGTTTCATTTGCCTTTCATTTCGTTTCGTTTCATTTGCCTTTCATTTCGTTTCGTTTCATTTGCCTTTCATTTCGTTTCGTTTCATTTGCCTTTCATTTCGTTTCGTTTCATTTGCCTTTCATTTCGTTTCGTTTCATTTGCCTTTCATTTCGTTTCGTTTCATTTGCCTTTCATTTCGTTTCGTTTCATTTGCCTTTCATTTCGTTTCGTTTCATTTGCCTTTCATTTCGTTTCGTTTCATTTGCCTTTCATTTCGTTTCGTTTCATTTGCCTTTCATTTCGTTTCGTTTCATTTGCCTTTCATTTCGTTTCGTTTCATTTGCCTTTCATTTCGTTTCGTTTCATTTGCCTTTCATTTCGTTTCGTTTCATTTGCCTTTCATTTCGTTTCGTTTCATTTGCCTTTCATTTCGTTTCGTTTCATTTGCCTTTCATTTCGTTTCGTTTCATTTGCCTTTCATTTCGTTTCGTTTCATTTGCCTTTCATTTCGTTTCGTTTCATTTGCCTTTCATTTCGTTTCGTTTCATTTGCCTTTCGTTTCGTTTCGTTTCATTTGCCTTTCGTTTCGTTTCGTTTCATTTGCCTTTCGTTTCGTTTCGTTTCATTTGCCTTTCGTTTCGTTTCGTTTCATTTGCCTTTCGTTTCGTTTCGTTTCGTTTCATTTGCCTTTCGTTTCGTTTCGTTTCGTTTCATTTGCCTTTCGTTTCGTTTCGTTTCGTTTCATTTGCCTTTCGTTTCGTTTCGTTTCGTTTCATTTGCCTTTCGTTTCGTTTCGTTTCGTTTCATTTGCCTTTCGTTTCGTTTCGTTTCGTTTCATTTGCCTTTCGTTTCGTTTCGTTTCGTTTCATTTGCCTTTCATTTCGTTTCGTTTCGTTTCATTTGCCTTTCATTTCGTTTCGTTTCGTTTCATTTGCCTTTCATTTCGTTTCGTTTCGTTTCATTTGCCTTTCATTTCGTTTCGTTTCGTTTCATTTGCCTTTCATTTCGTTTCGTTTCGTTTCATTTGCCTTTCATTTCGTTTCGTTTCGTTTCATTTGCCTTTCATTTCGTTTCGTTTCGTTTCATTTGCCTTTCATTTCGTTTCGTTTCGTTTCATTTGCCTTTCATTTCGTTTCGTTTCGTTTCATTTGCCTTTCATTTCGTTTCGTTTCGTTTCATTTGCCTTTCATTTCGTTTCGTTTCGTTTCATTTGCCTTTCATTTCGTTTCGTTTCGTTTCATTTGCCTTTCATTTCGTTTCGTTTCGTTTCATTTGCCTTTCATTTCGTTTCGTTTCGTTTCATTTGCCTTTCATTTCGTTTCGTTTCGTTTCATTTGCCTTTCATTTCGTTTCGTTTCGTTTCATTTGCCTTTCATTTCGTTTCGTTTCGTTTCATTTGCCTTTCATTTCGTTTCGTTTCGTTTCATTTGCCTTTCATTTCGTTTCGTTTCGTTTCATTTGCCTTTCATTTCGTTTCGTTTCGTTTCATTTGCCTTTCATTTCGTTTCGTTTCGTTTCATTTGCCTTTCATTTCGTTTCGTTTCGTTTCATTTGCCTTTCATTTCGTTTCGTTTCGTTTCATTTGCCTTTCATTTCGTTTCGTTTCGTTTCATTTGCCTTTCATTTCGTTTCGTTTCGTTTCATTTGCCTTTCATTTCGTTTCGTTTCGTTTCATTTGCCTTTCATTTCGTTTCGTTTCGTTTCATTTGCCTTTCATTTCGTTTCGTTTCGTTTCATTTGCCTTTCATTTCGTTTCGTTTCGTTTCATTTGCCTTCCATTTCGTTTCGTTTCGTTTCATTTGCCTTCCATTTCGTTTCGTTTCGTTTCATTTGCCTTCCATTTCATTTGCCTTTCATTTGCCTTCCATTTCATTTGCCTTTCATTTGCCTTCCATTTCATTTGCCTTTCATTTGCCTTCCATTTCATTTGCCTTTCATTTGCCTTCCATTTCATTTGCCTTTCATTTCATTTCATTTCATTTGCCTTTCATTTCATTTCATTTCATTTGCCTTTCATTTCATTTCATTTCATTTGCCTTTCATTTCATTTCATTTCATTTGCCTTTCATTTCATTTCATTTCATTTGCCTTTCATTTCATTTCATTTCATTTGCCTTTCATTTCATTTCATTTCATTTGCCTTTCATTTCATTTCATTTCATTTGCCTTTCATTTCATTTCATTTCATTTGCCTTTCATTTCATTTCATTTCATTTGCCTTTCATTTCATTTCATTTCATTTGCCTTTCATTTCATTTCATTTCATTTGCCTTTCATTTCATTTCATTTCATTTGCCTTTCATTTCATTTCATTTGCCTTTCATTTCATTTCATTTCATTTGCCTTTCATTTCATTTCATTTCATTTGCCTTCCATTTCATTTCATTTCATTTGCCTTCCATTTCATTTCATTTCATTTGCCTTCCATTTCATTTCATTTCATTTGCCTTCCATTTCATTTCATTTCATTTGCCTTCCATTTCATTTCATTTCATTTGCCTTTCATTTCATTTCATTTCATTTGCCTTTCATTTCATTTCATTTCATTTCATTTCATTTCATTTCATTTCATTTCATTTCATTTGCCTTTCATTTCATTTCATTTCATTTCATTTGCCTTTCATTTCATTTCATTTCATTTCATTTGCCTTTCATTTAATTTCATTTCATTTGCCTTTCATTTCATTTCATTTCATTTGCCTTTCATTTCATTTCATTTCATTTGCCTTTCATTTCATTTCATTTCATTTGCCTTTCATTTCATTTCATTTCATTTGCCTTTCATTTCATTTCATTTCATTTGCCTTTCATTTCATTTCATTTCATTTGCCTTTCATTTCATTTCATTTCATTTGCCTTTCATTTCATTTCATTTGCCTTTCATTTCATTTCATTTGCCTTTCATTTCATTTGCCTTTCATTTGCCTTTCATTTCATTTGCCTTTCATTTGCCTTTCATTTCATTTGCCTTTCATTTGCCTTTCATTTCATTTGCCTTTCATTTGCCTTTCATTTCATTTGCCTTTCATTTGCCTTTCATTTCATTTGCCTTTCATTTGCCTTTCATTTCATTTGCCTTTCATTTGCCTTTCATTTCATTTGCCTTTCATTTGCCTTTCATTTCATTTGCCTTTCATTTGCCTTTCATTTCATTTGCCTTTCATTTGCCTTTCATTTCATTTGCCTTTCATTTGCCTTTCATTTCATTTGCCTTTCATTTCATTTCATTTCATTTGCCTTTCATTTCATTTCATTTCATTTGCCTTTCATTTCATTTCATTTGCCTTTCATTTCATTTCATTTCATTTGCCTTTCATTTCATTTCATTTCATTTGCCTTTCATTTCATTTCATTTCATTTGCCTTTCATTTCATTTCATTTCATTTGCCTTTCATTTCATTTCATTTCATTTGCCTTTCATTTCGTTTCATTTCATTTGCCTTTCATTTCGTTTCATTTCATTTGCCTTTCATTTCGTTTCATTTCATTTGCCTTTCATTTCGTTTCATTTCATTTGCCTTTCATTTCGTTTCATTTCATTTGCCTTTCATTTCGTTTCGTTTCATTTGCCTTTCATTTCGTTTCGTTTCATTTGCCTTTCATTTCGTTTCGTTTCATTTGATTTGCCTTTCGTTTCGTTTCATTTGATTTGCCTTTCGTTTCGTTTCATTTGATTTGCCTTTCGTTTCATTTCATTTCATTTGCCTTTCGTTTCATTTCATTTCATTTGCCTTTCGTTTCATTTCATTTCATTTGCCTTTCGTTTCATTTCATTTCATTTGCCTTTCGTTTCATTTCATTTCGTTTGCCTTTCGTTTCATTTCATTTCGTTTGCCTTTCGTTTCATTTCATTTCGTTTGCCTTTCATTTCATTTCCTTTGCCTTTCATTTGCCTTCCATTTCATTTGCCTTTCATTTGCCTTCCATTTCATTTGCCTTTCATTTGCCTTCCATTTCATTTGCCTTTCATTTGCCTTCCATTTCATTTGCCTTTCATTTCATTTCATTTCATTTGCCTTTCATTTCATTTCATTTCATTTGCCTTTCATTTCATTTCATTTCATTTGCCTTTCATTTCATTTCATTTCATTTGCCTTTCATTTCATTTCATTTCATTTGCCTTTCATTTCATTTCATTTCATTTGCCTTTCATTTCATTTCATTTGCCTTTCATTTCATTTCATTTGCCTTTCATTTCATTTGCCTTTCATTTGCCTTTCATTTCATTTGCCTTTCATTTGCCTTTCATTTCATTTGCCTTTCATTTGCCTTTCATTTCATTTGCCTTTCATTTGCCTTTCATTTCATTTGCCTTTCATTTGCCTTTCATTTCATTTGCCTTTCATTTGCCTTTCATTTCATTTGCCTTTCATTTGCCTTTCATTTCATTTGCCTTTCATTTGCCTTTCATTTCATTTGCCTTTCATTTGCCTTTCATTTCATTTGCCTTTCATTTGCCTTTCATTTCATTTGCCTTTCATTTGCCTTTCATTTCATTTGCCTTTCATTTCATTTCATTTCATTTGCCTTTCATTTCATTTCATTTCATTTGCCTTTCATTTCATTTCATTTGCCTTTCATTTCATTTCATTTCATTTGCCTTTCATTTCATTTCATTTCATTTGCCTTTCATTTCATTTCATTTCATTTGCCTTTCATTTCATTTCATTTCATTTGCCTTTCATTTCATTTCATTTCATTTGCCTTTCATTTCGTTTCATTTCATTTGCCTTTCATTTCGTTTCATTTCATTTGCCTTTCATTTCGTTTCATTTCATTTGCCTTTCATTTCGTTTCATTTCATTTGCCTTTCATTTCGTTTCATTTCATTTGCCTTTCATTTCGTTTCGTTTCATTTGCCTTTCATTTCGTTTCGTTTCATTTGCCTTTCATTTCGTTTCGTTTCATTTGATTTGCCTTTCGTTTCGTTTCATTTGATTTGCCTTTCGTTTCGTTTCATTTGATTTGCCTTTCGTTTCATTTCATTTCATTTGCCTTTCGTTTCATTTCATTTCATTTGCCTTTCGTTTCATTTCATTTCATTTGCCTTTCGTTTCATTTCATTTCATTTGCCTTTCGTTTCATTTCATTTCGTTTGCCTTTCGTTTCATTTCATTTCGTTTGCCTTTCGTTTCATTTCATTTCGTTTGCCTTTCATTTCATTTCCTTTGCCTTTCGTTTCATTTCATTTCGTTTGCCTTCCGTTTCATTTCATTTCGTTTGCCTTCCGTTTCATTTCATTTCGTTTGCCTTCCGTTTCATTTCATTTCGTTTGCCTTCCGTTTCATTTCATTTCGTTTGCCTTCCGTTTCATTTCATTTCATTTGCCTTCCGTTTCATTTCATTTCATTTGCCTTCCGTTTCATTTCATTTCATTTGCCTTCCGTTTCATTTCATTTCATTTGCCTTCCGTTTCATTTCATTTCATTTGCCTTCCGTTTCATTTCATTTCATTTGCCTTCCGTTTCATTTCATTTCATTTGCCTTCCGTTTCATTTCATTTCATTTGCCTTCCGTTTCATTTCATTTCATTTGCCTTCCGTTTCATTTCATTTCATTTGCCTTCCGTTTCATTTCATTTCATTTGCCTTCCGTTTCATTTCATTTCATTTGCCTTCCGTTTCATTTCATTTCATTTGCCTTTCGTTTCATTTCATTTCATTTGCCTTTCGTTTCATTTCATTTCATTTGCCTTTCGTTTCATTTCATTTCATTTGCCTTTCGTTTCATTTCATTTCATTTGCCTTTCGTTTCATTTCATTTCATTTGCCCTTCGTTTCATTTCATTTCATTTGCCCTTCGTTTCATTTCATTTCATTTGCCCTTCGTTTCATTTCATTTCATTTGCCCTTCGTTTCATTTCATTTCATTTGCCCTTCGTTTCATTTCATTTCATTTGCCCTTCGTTTCATTTCATTTCATTTGCCCTTCGTTTCATTTCATTTCATTTGCCCTTCGTTTCATTTCATTTCATTTGCCCTTCGTTTCATTTCATTTCATTTGCCCTTCGTTTCATTTCATTTCATTTGCCCTTCGTTTCATTTCATTTCATTTGCCCTTCGTTTCATTTCATTTCATTTGCCCTTCGTTTCATTTCATTTCGTTTGCCCTTCGTTTCATTTCATTTCGTTTGCCCTTCGTTTCATTTCGTTTGCCTTTCGTTTCATTTCGTTTGCCTTTCGTTTCATTTCATTTCCTTTGCCTTTCGTTTCATTTCATTTCCTTTGCCTTTCGTTTCTTTTCATTTCGTTTGCCTTTCGTTTCATTTCATTTCGTTTGCCTTTCATTTCATTTCATTTCCTTTCATTTCATTTCCTTTGCATTTCATTTCATTTCATTTCGTTTGCCTTTCATTTCATTTCATTTCGTTTGCCTTTCATTTCATTTCATTTGCCTTTCATTTCATTTCATTTCATTTGCCTTCCGTTTCATTTCATTTCATTTGCCTTCCGTTTCATTTCATTTCATTTGCCTTCCGTTTCATTTCATTTCATTTGCCTTCCGTTTCATTTCATTTCATTTGCCTTCCGTTTCATTTCATTTCATTTGCCTTCCGTTTCATTTCATTTCATTTGCCTTCCGTTTCATTTCATTTCATTTGCCTTTCGTTTCATTTGCCTTTCATTTGCCTTTCGTTTCATTTGCCTTTCATTTGCCTTTCGTTTCATTTGCCTTTCATTTCATTTCATTTCATTTGCCTTTCATTTCATTTCATTTGCCTTTCATTTCATTTGCCTTTCATTTCATTTCATTTGCCTTTCATTTCCTTTCATTTCATTTCATTTGCCTTTCATTTCATTTCATTTCATTTCATTTGCCTTTCGTTTCATTTCATTTCATTTGCCTTTCGTTTCATTTCATTTCATTTGCCTTTCGTTTCATTTCATTTCATTTGCCTTTCGTTTCATTTCATTTCATTTGCCTTTCGTTTCATTTCATTTCATTTGCCTTTCGTTTCATTTCATTCCATTTGCCTTTCGTTTCATTTCATTCCATTTGCCTTTCGTTTCATTTCATTCCATTTGCCTTTCGTTTCATTTCATTCCATTTGCCTTTCGTTTCATTTCATTCCATTTGCCTTTCGTTTCATTTCATTCCATTTGCCCTTCGTTTCATTTCATTCCATTTGCCCTTCGTTTCATTTCATTTCATTTGCCCTTCGTTTCATTTCATTTCATTTGCCCTTCGTTTCATTTCATTTCATTTGCCCTTCGTTTCATTTCATTTCATTTGCCCTTCGTTTCATTTCATTTCATTTGCCCTTCGTTTCATTTCATTTCATTTGCCCTTCGTTTCATTTCATTTCATTTGCCCTTCGTTTCATTTCATTTCATTTGCCCTTCGTTTCATTTCATTTCATTTGCCCTTCGTTTCATTTCATTTCATTTGCCCTTCGTTTCATTTCATTTCATTTGCCCTTCGTTTCATTTCATTTCATTTGCCCTTCGTTTCATTTCATTTCATTTGCCCTTCGTTTCATTTCATTTCATTTGCCCTTCGTTTCATTTCATTTCATTTGCCCTTCGTTTCATTTCATTTCATTTGCCCTTCGTTTCATTTCATTTCATTTGCCCTTCGTTTCATTTCATTTCATTTGCCCTTCGTTTCATTTCATTTCCTTTGCCCTTCGTTTCATTTCATTTCCTTTGCCCTTCGTTTCATTTCATTTCCTTTGCCCTTCGTTTCATTTCATTTCCTTTGCCCTTCGTTTCATTTCATTTCCTTTGCCCTTCGTTTCATTTCATTTCCTTTGCCCTTCGTTTCATTTCATTTCCTTTGCCTTTCGTTTCATTTCGTTTCGTTTGCCTTTCGTTTCATTTCGTTTCGTTTGCCTTTCATTTCATTTCGTTTCGTTTGCCTTTCATTTCATTTCGTTTCGTTTGCCTTTCATTTCTTTTCGTTTCGTTTGCCTTTCATTTCATTTCGTTTCGTTTGCCTTTCATTTCATTTCATTTCCTTTGCCTTTCATTTCATTTCCTTTGCCTTGCCTTGCCTTGCATTTCATTTCCTTTGCCTTGCCTTGCCTTGCATTTCATTTCCTTTGCCTTGCCTTGCCTTGCATTTCATTTCATTTCCTTTGCCTTCCGTTTCATTTCATTTCCTTTGCCTTCCGTTTCATTTCATTTCCTTTGCCTTCCGTTTCATTTCATTTCCTTTGCCTTCCGTTTCATTTCATTTCCTTTGCCTTCCGTTTCATTTCATTTCCTTTGCCTTCCGTTTCATTTCATTTCCTTTGCCTTCCGTTTCATTTCATTTCCTTTGCCTTCCGTTTCATTTCATTTCCTTTGCCTTCCGTTTCATTTCATTTCCTTTGCCTTCCGTTTCATTTCATTTCCTTTGCCTTCCGTTTCATTTCATTTCCTTTGCCTTCCGTTTCATTTCATTTCCTTTGCCTTCCGTTTCGTTTCATTTCCTTTGCCTTCCGTTTCGTTTCATTTCCTTTGCCTTCCGTTTCGTTTCATTTCCTTTGCCTTCCGTTTCGTTTCATTTCCTTTGCCTTCCGTTTCGTTTCATTTCATTTGCCTTCCGTTTCGTTTCATTTCATTTGCCTTCCGTTTCGTTTCATTTCATTTGCCTTCCGTTTCGTTTCATTTCATTTGCCTTCCGTTTCGTTTCATTTCATTTGCCTTCCGTTTCGTTTCATTTCATTTGCCTTCCGTTTCGTTTCATTTCATTTGCCTTCCGTTTCGTTTCATTTCATTTGCCTTCCGTTTCGTTTCATTTCATTTGCCTTCCGTTTCGTTTCATTTCATTTGCCTTCCGTTTCGTTTCATTTCATTTGCCTTCCGTTTCGTTTCATTTCATTTGCCTTCCGTTTCGTTTCATTTCATTTGCCTTCCGTTTCGTTTCATTTCATTTGCCTTCCGTTTCGTTTCATTTCATTTGCCTTTCGTTTCGTTTCATTTCATTTGCCTTTCGTTTCGTTTCATTTCATTTGCCTTTCGTTTCGTTTCATTTCATTTGCCTTTCGTTTCGTTTCATTTCATTTGCCTTTCGTTTCGTTTCATTTCATTTGCCTTTCGTTTCGTTTCATTTCATTTGCCTTTCGTTTCGTTTCATTTCATTTGCCTTTCGTTTCGTTTCATTTCATTTGCCTTTCGTTTCGTTTCATTTCATTTGCCTTTCGTTTCGTTTCATTTCATTTGCCTTTCGTTTCGTTTCATTTCATTTGCCTTTCGTTTCGTTTCATTTCATTTGCCTTTCGTTTCGTTTCATTTCATTTGCCTTTCGTTTCGTTTCATTTCATTTGCCTTTCGTTTCGTTTCATTTCATTTGCCTTTCGTTTCGTTTCATTTCATTTGCCTTTCGTTTCGTTTCATTTCATTTGCCTTTCGTTTCGTTTCATTTCATTTGCCTTTCGTTTCGTTTCATTTCATTTGCCTTTCGTTTCGTTTCATTTCATTTGCCTTTCGTTTCGTTTCATTTCATTTGCCTTTCGTTTCGTTTCATTTCATTTGCCTTTCGTTTCGTTTCATTTCATTTGCCTTTCGTTTCGTTTCATTTCATTTGCCTTTCGTTTCGTTTCATTTCATTTGCCTTTCGTTTCGTTTCATTTCATTTGCCTTTCGTTTCGTTTCATTTCATTTGCCTTTCGTTTCGTTTCATTTCATTTGCCTTTCGTTTCGTTTCATTTCATTTGCCTTTCGTTTCGTTTCATTTCATTTGCCTTTCGTTTCGTTTCATTTCATTTGCCTTTCGTTTCGTTTCATTTCATTTGCCTTTCGTTTCGTTTCATTTCACTTGCCTTTCGTTTCGTTTCATTTCACTTGCCTTTCGTTTCGTTTCATTTCACTTGCCTTTCGTTTCGTTTCACTTGCCTTTCGTTTCGTTTCACTTGCCTTTCGTTTCGTTTCACTTGCCTTTCGTTTCGTTTCACTTGCCTTCCGTTTCGTTTCACTTGCCTTCCGTTTCGTTTCACTTGCCTTCCGTTTCGTTTCACTTGCCTTCCGTTTCGTTTCACTTGCCTTCCGTTTCGTTTCACTTGCCTTCCGTTTCGTTTCACTTGCCTTCCGTTTCGTTTCACTTGCCTTCCGTTTCGTTTCACTTGCCTTCCGTTTCGTTTCACTTGCCTTCCGTTTCGTTTCACTTGCCTTCCGTTTCGTTTCACTTGCCTTCCGTTTCGTTTCACTTGCCGTTCCTTTCGTTTCACTTGCCGTTCCTTTCGTTTCACTTGCCGTTCCTTTCGTTTCACTTGCCGTTCCTTTCGTTTCACTTGCCGTTCCTTTCGTTTCACTTGCCGTTCCTTTCGTTTCACTTGCCGTTCCTTTCGTTTCACTTGCCGTTCCTTTCGTTTCACTTGCCTTTCCTTTCGTTTCACTTGCCTTTCCTTTCGTTTCACTTGCCTTTCCTTTCGTTTCACTTGCCTTTCCTTTCGTTTCACTTGCCTTTCCTTTCGTTTCACTTGCCTTTCCTTTCGTTTCACTTGCCTTTCCTTTCGTTTCACTTGCCTTTCCTTTCGTTTCACTTGCCTTTCCTTTCGTTTCACTTGCCTTTCCTTTCGTTTCACTTGCCTTTCCTTTCGTTTCACTTGCCTTTCCTTTCGTTTCACTTGCCTTTCCTTTCGTTTCACTTGCCTTTCCTTTCGTTTCACTTGCCTTTCCTTTCGTTTCACTTGCCTTTCCTTTCGTTTCACTTGCCTTTCCTTTCGTTTCACTTGCCTTTCCTTTCGTTCCACTTGCCTTTCCTTTCGTTCCACTTGCCTTTCCTTTCGTTCCACTTGCCTTTCCTTTCGTTCCACTTGCCTTTCCTTTCGTTCCACTTGCCTTTCCTTTCGTTCCACTTGCCTTTCCTTTCGTTCCACTTGCCTTTCCTTTCGTTCCACTTGCCTTTCCTTTCGTTCCACTTGCCTTTCCTTTCGTTCCATTTGCCTTTCCTTTCATTGCATTTGCCTTTCATTTCATTGCATTTGCCTTTCATTTCATTGCATTTGCCTTTCATTTCATTGCATTTGCCTTTCATTTCATTGCATTTGCCTTTCATTTCATTGCATTTGCCTTTCATTTCATTTCATTTGCCTTTCATTTCATTTCATTTGCCTTTCATTTCATTTCATTTGCCTTTCATTTCATTTCATTTGCCTTTCATTTCATTTCATTTGCCTTTCATTTCATTTCATTTCATTTGCCTTTCATTTCATTTCATTTCATTTGCCTTTCATTTCATTTGCCTTTCATTTCATTTGCCTTTCATTTCATTTGCCTTTCATTTCATTTGCCTTTCATTTCATTTGCCTTTCATTTCATTTGCCTTTCATTTGCCTTTCATTTCATTTGCCTTTCATTTCATTTCATTTCATTTGCCTTTCATTTCATTTCATTTCATTTGCCTTTCATTTCATTTCATTTCATTTGCCTTTCATTTGCCTTTCATTTCATTTCATTTCATTTCATTTCATTTGCCTTTCATTTGCCTTTCATTTCATTTCATTTCATTTCATTTGCATTTCATTTGCATTTCATTTCATTTCATTTGCCTTTCATTTGCCTTTCATTTGCCTTTCATTTGCCTTTCATTTGCCTTTCATTTCATTTCATTTCATTTCATTTCATTTGCCTTTCATTTGCCTTTCATTTGCCTTTCATTTCATTTCATTTCATTTGCCTTTCATTTCATTTCATTTCATTTGCCTTTCATTTCATTTCATTTCATTTCATTTCATTTGCCTTTCATTTGCCTTTCATTTGCCTTTCATTTGCCTTTCATTTCATTTCATTTCATTTCATTTGCCTTTCATTTGCCTTTCATTTGCCTTTCATTTCATTTCATTTCATTTCATTCCATTTGCCTTTCATTTCCTTTCATTTCCTTTCATTTCATTTCATTTGCCTTTCATTTGCCTTTCATTTCATTTCATTTCATTTCATTTGCCTTTCATTTGCCTTTCATTTCATTTCATTTCCTTTCATTTCCTTTCATTTGCCTTTCATTTCATTTCATTTCCTTTCATTTCCTTTCATTTGCCTTTCATTTGCCTTTCATTTCATTTCATTTCATTTCCTTTCATTTCCTTTCATTTGCCTTTCATTTGATTTCATTTCATTTCCTTTCATTTGCCTTTCATTTGCCTTTCATTTCATTTCATTTCATTTCATTTGCCTTTCATTTGATTTCATTTGATTTCATTTCCTTTCATTTGCCTTTCATTTGATTTCATTTGATTTCATTTCATTTCATTTGCCTTTCATTTCATTTCATTTCCTTTCATTTCATTTCATTTCATTTCATTTGATTTCATTTCCTTTCATTTGCCTTTCATTTGCCTTTCATTTGATTTCATTCGATTTCATTTCCTTTCATTTCATTTCATTTCATTTCCTTTCATTTGCCTTTCATTTCATTTCATTTCATTTGCCTTTCATTTGCCTTTCATTTCATTTCATTTCATTTCATTTGCCTTTCATTTCATTTCATTTCATTTCATTTCATTTCATTTGCCTTTCATTTCATTTCATTTCATTTGCCTTTCATTTGCCTTTCATTTCATTTCATTTGCCTTTCATTTGCCTTTCATTTCATTTCATTTCATTTCATTTCATTTCATTTGCCTTTCATTTGCCTTTCATTTCATTTCATTTCATTTCATTTGCCTTTCATTTGCCTTTCATTTCATTTCATTTCATTTCATTTCATTTCATTTGCCTTTCATTTCATTTCATTTCATTTGCCTTTCATTTGCCTTTCATTTGCCTTTCATTTGCCTTTCATTTCATTTGCCTTTCATTTGCCTTTCATTTGCCTTTCATTTCATTTCATTTGCCTTTCATTTGCCTTTCATTTCATTTGCCTTTCATTTGCCTTTCATTTGCCTTTCATTTGCCTTTCATTTGCCTTTCATTTCATTTCATTTCATTTCCTTTCATTTGCCTTTCATTTCATTTCATTTCATTTCATTTCATTTGCCTTTCATTTGCCTTTCATTTCATTTCATTTCATTTCATTTGCCTTTCATTTGCCTTTCATTTGCCTTTCATTTCATTTCATTTCATTTGCCTTTCATTTGCCTTTCATTTGCCTTTCATTTGCCTTTCATTTCATTTCATTTCATTTCATTTGCCTTTCATTTGCCTTTCATTTCATTTCATTTGCCTTTCATTTGCCTTCCATTTCATTTCATTTCATTTCATTTGCCTTTCATTTGCCTTTCATTTCATTTCATTTGCCTTTCATTTGCCTTTCATTTCATTTCATTTCATTTGCCTTTCATTTGCCTTTCATTTGCCTTTCATTTGCCTTTCATTTGCCTTTCATTTCATTTCATTTGCCTTTCATTTGCCTTTCATTTGCCTTTCATTTGCCTTTCATTTGCCTTTCATTTCATTTCATTTCATTTGCCTTTCATTTGCCTTTCATTTCATTTGCCTTTCATTTGCCTTTCATTTGCCTTTCATTTCATTTCATTTCATTTCATTTCATTTCATTTCATTTCATTTGCCTTTCATTTGCCTTTCATTTGCCTTTCATTTCATTTCATTTCATTTCCTTTGCCTTTCATTTGCCTTTCATTTGCCTTTCATTTCATTTCATTTCATTTGCCTTTCATTTGCCTTTCATTTCATTTCATTTGCCTTTCATTTGCCTTTCATTTGCCTTTCATTTCATTTCATTTCATTTGCCTTTCATTTGCCTTTCATTTCATTTCATTTCATTTCAATTGCCTTTCATTTGCCTTTCATTTGCCTTTCATTTCATTTCATTTGCCTTTCATTTGCCTTTCATTTGCCTTTCATTTCATTTCATTTGCCTTTCATTTGCCTTTCATTTGCCTTTCATTTGCCTTTCATTTCATTTCATTTCATTTCATTTGCCTTTCATTTGCCTTTCATTTGCCTTTCATTTGCCTTTCATTTGCCTTTCATTTGCCTTTCATTTCATTTCATTTCATTTGCCTTTCATTTGCCTTTCATTTGCCTTTCATTTCATTTGCCTTTCATTTGCCTTTCATTTGCCTTTCATTTCATTTCATTTGCCTTTCATTTGCCTTTCATTTCATTTCATTTCATTTCATTTGCCTTTCATTTGCCTTTCATTTGCCTTTCATTTCATTTCATTTGCCTTTCATTTGCCTTTCATTTGCCTTTCATTTCATTTCATTTGCCTTTCATTTGCCTTTCATTTGCCTTTCATTTGCCTTTAATTTGCCTTTCATTTCATTTCATTTCATTTGCCTTTCATTTCATTTCATTTCATTTGCCTTTCATTTGCCTTTCATTTGCCTTTCATTTGCCTTTCATTTCATTTCCTTTCATTTGCCTTTCATTTGCCTTTCATTTGCCTTTCATTTGCCTTTCATTTCATTTCATTTCATTTCATTTGCCTTTCATTTGCCTTTCATTTCATTTCATTTGCCTTTCATTTGCCTTTCATTTGCCTTTCATTTCATTTCATTTCATTTCATTTGCCTTTCATTTGCCTTTCATTTGCCTTTCATTTCATTTCTTTTCATTTGCCTTTCATTTGCCTTTCATTTGCCTTTCATTTCATTTCATTTCATTTCATTTGCCTTTCATTTGCCTTTCATTTGCCTTTCATTTCATTTGCCTTTCATTTGCCTTTCATTTGCCTTTCATTTGCCTTTCATTTGCCTTTCATTTGCCTTTCATTTCATTTCATTTCATTTGCCTTTCATTTGCCTTTCATTTGCCTTTCATTTCATTTGCCTTTCATTTGCCTTTCATTTGCCTTTCATTTCATTTCATTTCATTTGCCTTTCATTTGCCTTTCATTTGCCTTTCATTTGCCTTTCATTTGCCTTTCATTTCATTTCATTTCATTTGCCTTTCATTTCATTTGCCTTTCATTTGCCTTTCATTTCATTTGCCTTTCATTTGCCTTTCATTTGCCTTTCATTTGCCTTTCATTTGCCTTTCATTTGCCTTTCATTTGCCTTTCATTTCATTTCATTCATTTCATTTGCCTTTCATTTGCATTTCATTTCATTTCATTTGCCTTTCATTTGCCTTTCATTTGCCTTTCATTTCATTTCCTTTCATTTCCTTTCATTTGCCTTTCATTTGCCTTTCATTTGCCTTTCATTTCATTTCATTTGCCTTTCATTTGCCTTTCATTTGCCTTTCATTTGCCTTTCATTTGCCTTTCATTTGCCTTTCATTTGCCTTTCATTTGCCTTTCATTTGCCTTTCATTTGCCTTTCATTTGCCTTTCATTTGCCTTTCATTTCATTTCATTTCATTTGCCTTTCATTTGCCTTGCATTTCATTTCATTTCATTTCATTTGCCTTTCATTTGATTTCATTTCATTTCATTTGCCTTTCATTTGCCTTTCATTTGCCTTTCATTTGCCTTTCATTTGCCTTTCATTTCATTTCATTTGCCTTTCATTTGCCTTTCATTTGCCTTTCATTTGCCTTTCATTTCCTTTCATTTGCCTTTCATTTGCCTTTCATTTGCCTTTCATTTGCCTTTCATTTGCCTTTCATTTGCCTTTCATTTCCTTTCATTTCATTTGCCTTTCATTTGCCTTTCATTTCATTTCATTTGCCTTTCATTTGCCTTTCATTTCATTTCATTTCATTTCATTTGCCTTTCATTTCATTTCATTTCATTTGCCTTTCATTTGCCTTTCATTTGCCTTTCATTTGCCTTTCATTTGCCTTTCATTTGCCTTTCATTTGCCTTTCATTTCATTTCATTGCCTTTCATTTGCCTTTCATTTCATTTCATTTGCCTTTCATTTGCCTTTCATTTGCCTTTCATTTCATTTCATTTGCCTTTCATTTGCCTTTCATTTGCCTTTCATTTGCCTTTCATTTCATTTCATTTGCCTTTCATTTGCCTTTCATTTGCCTTTCATTTCATTTCATTTCATTTCATTTGCCTTTCATTTGCCTTTCATTTGCCTTTCATTTCATTTCATTTCATTTGCCTTTCATTTGCCTTTCATTTGCCTTTCATTTCATTTCATTTCATTTCATTTGCCTTTCATTTGCCTTTCATTTGCCTTTCATTTGCCTTTCATTTGCCTTTCATTTGCCTTTCATTTGCCTTTCATTTGCCTTTCATTTGCCTTTCATTTGCCTTTCATTTCATTTGCCTTTCATTTGCCTTTCATTTGCCTTTCATTTGCCTTTCATTTGCCTTTCATTTGCCTTTCATTTCATTTGCCTTTCATTTGCCTTTCATTTGCCTTTCATTTGCCTTTCATTTGCCTTTCATTTGCCTTTCATTTCATTTGCCTTTCATTTGCCTTTCATTTGCCTTTCATTTGCCTTTCATTTGCCTTTCATTTGCCTTTCATTTCATTTCATTTCATTTCATTTCATTTCATTTCATTTCATTTCATTTGCCTTTCATTTGCCTTTCATTTCATTTCATTTGCCTTTCATTTGCCTTTCATTTGCCTTTCATTTCATTTCATTTGCCTTTCATTTGCCTTTCATTTGCCTTTCATTTCATTTCATTTCATTTCATTTGCCTTTCATTTGCCTTTCATTTCATTTCATTTGCCTTTCATTTGCCTTTCATTTGCCTTTCATTTCATTTGCCTTTCATTTGCCTTTCATTTGCCTTTCATTTCATTTCATTTCATTTCATTTCATTTGCCTTTCATTTGCCTTTCATTTCATTTCATTTCATTTCATTTGCCTTTCATTTGCCTTTCATTTGCCTTTCATTTCATTTGCCTTTCATTTGCCTTTCATTTGCCTTTCATTTGCCTTTCATTTGCCTTTCATTTGCCTTTCATTTGCCTTTCATTTGCCTTTCATTTCATTTGCCTTTCATTTGCCTTTCATTTGCCTTTCATTTGCCTTTCATTTGCCTTTCATTTCATTTCATTTCATTTGCCTTTCATTTGCCTTTCATTTGCCTTTCATTTCATTTGCCTTTCATTTGCCTTTCATTTGCCTTTCATTTGCCTTTCATTTGCCTTTCATTTGCCTTTCATTTGCCTTTCATTTGCCTTTCATTTCATTTCATTTCATTTGCCTTTCATTTGCCTTTCATTTGCCTTTCATTTGCCTTTCATTTGCCTTTCATTTGCCTTTCATTTGCCTTTCATTTGCCTTTCATTTGCCTTTCATTTCATTTGCCTTTCATTTGCCTTTCATTTGCCTTTCATTTCATTTCATTTCATTTCATTTGCCTTTCATTTGCATTTCATTTCATTTCATTTGCCTTTCATTTGCCTTTCATTTGCCTTTCATTTGCCTTTCATTTGCCTTTCATTTCATTTCATTTCATTTGCCTTTCATTTGCCTTTCATTTGCCTTTCATTTGCCTTTCATTTCATTTCATTTGCCTTTCATTTGCCTTTCATTTGCCTTTCATTTGCCTTTCATTTCATTTCATTTGCCTTTCATTTGCCTTTCATTTGCCTTTCATTTGCCTTTCATTTGCCTTTCATTTGCCTTTCATTTGCCTTATTTCATTTCATTTCATTTGCCTTTCATTTGCCTTGCATTTCATTTCATTTGCCTTTCATTTGCCTTTCATTTGATTTCATTTCATTTCATTTGCCTTTCATTTGCCTTTCATTTGCCTTTCATTTGCCTTTCATTTCATTTCATTTGCCTTTCATTTGCCTTTCATTTGCCTTTCATTTGCCTTTCATTTCATTTCATTTGCCTTTCATTTGCCTTTCATTTGCCTTTCATTTCATTTCATTTCATTTCATTTGCCTTTCATTTGCCTTTCATTTGCCTTTCATTTCATTTCATTTCATTTGCCTTTCATTTGCCTTTCATTTGCCTTTCATTTCATTTCATTTCATTTGCCTTTCATTTCATTTCATTTCATTTCATTTCATTTGCCTTTCATTTGCCTTTCATTTGCCTTTCATTTCATTTCATTTCATTTGCCTTTCATTTGCCTTTCATTTGCCTTTCATTTCATTTCATTTGCCTTTCATTTGCCTTTCATTTGCCTTTCATTTGCCTTTCATTTGCCTTTCATTTGCCTTTCATTTGCCTTTCATTTGCCTTTCATTTCATTTCATTTCATTTGCCTTTCATTTGCCTTTCATTTGCCTTTCATTTGCCTTTCATTTCATTTGCCTTTCATTTGCCTTTCATTTGCCTTTCATTTGCCTTTCATTTCATTTGCCTTTCATTTGCCTTTCATTTGCCTTTCATTTCATTTCATTTGCCTTTCATTTGCCTTTCATTTGCCTTTCATTTCATTTCATTTGCCTTTCATTTGCCTTTCATTTGCCTTTCATTTCATTTCATTTCATTTGCCTTTCATTTGCCTTTCATTTGCCTTTCATTTAATTTCATTTCATTTCATTTCATTTCATTTGCCTTTCATTTGCCTTTCATTTCATTTCATTTCATTTCATTTGCCTTTCATTTGCCTTTCATTTCATTTCATTTCATTTCATTTCATTTGCCTTTCATTTGCCTTTCATTTCATTTCATTTCATTTCATTTGCCTTTCATTTGCCTTTCATTTGCCTTTCATTTGCCTTTCATTTCATTTCATTTCATTTCATTCCATTTCATTTCATTTGCCTTTCATTTGCCTTTCATTTGCCTTTCATTTGCCTTTCATTTGCCTTTCATTTCATTTCATTTCATTTGCCTTTCATTTGCCTTTCATTTGCCTTTCATTTCATTTCATTTCATTTCATTTCATTTGCCTTTCATTTGCCTTTCATTTGCCTTTCATTTCATTTCATTTCATTTCATTTGCCTTTCATTTGTCTTTCATTTCATTTCATTTCATTTCATTTGCCTTTCATTTGCCTTTCATTTCATTTCATTTCATTTCATTTCATTTCATTTCATTTGCCTTTCATTTGCCTTTCATTTGCCTTTCATTTCATTTCATTTCATTTGCCTTTCATTTCATTTCATTTCATTTGCCTTTCATTTGCCTTTCATTTCATTTCATTTCATTTCATTTCATTTGCCTTTCATTTGCCTTTCATTTGCCTTTCATTTGCCTTTCATTTGCCTTTCATTTCATTTGCCTTTCATTTGCCTTTCATTTGCCTTTCATTTGCCTTTCATTTGCCTTTCATTTGCCTTTCATTTGCCTTTCATTTGCCTTTCATTTGCCTTTCATTTGCCTTTCATTTGCCTTTCATTTGCCTTTCATTTGCCTTTCATTTGCCTTTCATTTCATTTCATTTCATTTCATTTCATTTGCCTTTCATTTGCCTTTCATTTCATTTCATTTCATTTCATTTCATTTGCCTTTCATTTCATTTCATTTCATTTCATTCATTTGCCTTTCATTTGCCTTTCATTTCATTTCCTTTGCCTTTCATTTGCCTTTCATTTGCCTTTCATTTGCCTTTCATTTCATTTCATTTCATTTCATTTGCCTTTCATTTGCCTTTCATTTGCCTTTCATTTGCCTTTCATTTCATTTCATTTCATTTGCCTTTCATTTGCCTTTCATTTGCCTTTCATTTCATTTCATTTCATTTCATTTGCCTTTCATTTGCCTTTCATTTGCCTTTCATTTCATTTCATTTCATTTGCCTTTCATTTGCCTTTCATTTGCCTTTCATTTGCCTTTCATTTGCCTTTCATTTGCCTTTCATTTGCCTTTCATTTGCCTTTCATTTGCCTTTCATTTGCCTTTCATTTGCCTTTCATTTCATTTCATTTGCCTTTCATTTCATTTCATTTGCCTTTCATTTGCCTTTCATTTGCCTTTCATTTGCCTTTCATTTGCCTTTCATTTGCCTTTCATTTGCCTTTCATTTGCCTATCATTTGCCTATCATTTCATTTCATTTGCCTTTCATTTGCCTTTCATTTGCCTTTCATTTGCCTTTCATTTCATTTCATTTCATTTCATTTGCCTTTCATTTGCCTTTCATTTCATTTCATTTCATTTGCCTTTCATTTGCCTTTCATTTCATTTCATTTCATTTGCCTTTCATTTGCCTTTCATTTCATTTCATTTCATTTGCCTTTCATTTGCCTTTCATTTGCCTTTCATTTGCCTTTCATTTCATTTCATTTCATTTGCCTTTCATTTGCCTTTCATTTCATTTCATTTCATTTCATTTCATTTCATTTGCCTTTCATTTGCCTTTCATTTGCCTTTCATTTGCCTTTCATTTGCCTTTCATTTGCCTTTCATTTGCCTTTCATTTGCCTTTCATTTCCTTTCATTTGCCTTTAATTTGCCTTTCATTTCATTTCATTTCATTTGCCTTTCATTTGCCTTTCATTTGCATTTCATTTCATTTCATTTGCCTTTCATTTGCCTTTCATTTGCCTTTCATTTGCCTTTCATTTGCCTTTCATTTGCCTTTCATTTCATTTCATTTCATTTGCCTTTCATTTGCCTTTCATTTCATTTGCCTTTCATTTGCCTTTCATTTGCCTTTCATTTGCCTTTCATTGCCTTTCATTTGCCTTTCATTTGCCTTTCATTTCATTTCATTTGCCTTTCATTTGCCTTTCATTTGCCTTTCATTTCATTTCATTTCATTTGCCTTTCATTTGCCTTTCATTTGCCTTTCATTTGCCTTTCATTTGCCTTTCATTTCATTTCATTTGCCTTTCATTTGCCTTTCATTTGCCTTTCATTTCATTTCATTTCATTTGCCTTTCATTTGCCTTTCATTTGCCTTTCATTTCATTTGCCTTTCATTTGCCTTTCATTTGCCTTTCATTTCATTTCATTTGCCTTTCATTTGCCTTTCATTTGCCTTTCATTTCATTTCATTTGCCTTTCATTTGCCTTTCATTTGCCTTTCATTTGCCTTTCATTTGCCTTTCATTTCATTTCATTTGCCTTTCATTTCATTTCATTTCATTTCATTTGCCTTTCATTTGCCTTTCATTTGCCTTTCATTTGCCTTTCATTTCATTTCATTTCATTTAATTTGCCTTTCATTTGCCTTTCATTTCATTTCATTTCATTTCATTTGCCTTTCATTTGCCTTTCATTTGCCTTTCATTTCATTTCATTTGCCTTTCATTTGCCTTTCATTTGCCTTTCATTTGCCTTTCATTTGCCTTTCATTTCATTTCATTTGCCTTTCATTTGCCTTTCATTTCATTTCATTTGCCTTTCATTTGCCTTTCATTTGCCTTTCATTTCATTTCATTTCATTTGCCTTTCATTTGCCTTTCATTTCATTTCATTTCATTTCATTTCATTTGCCTTTCATTTGCCTTTCATTTCATTTCATTGCCTTTCATTTGCCTTTCATTTGCCTTTCATTTGCCTTTCATTTCATTTCATTTGCCTTTCATTTGCCTTTCATTTCATTTCATTTCATTTCATTTCATTTGCCTTTCATTTGCCTTTCATTTGCCTTTCATTTCATTTGCCTTTCATTTGCCTTTCATTTGCCTTTCTTTCATTTGCCTTTCATTTCATTCATTTCATTTCATTTCATTTCATTTCATTTCATTTCATTTCATTTCATTTCATTTCATTTCATTTCATTTCATTTCATTTCATTTCATTTGCCTTTCATTTGCCTTTCATTTCATTTCATTTCATTTCATTTCCTTTCATTTGCCTTTCATTCATTTCATTTCATTTCATTTGCCTTTCATTTGCCTTTCATTTGCCTTTCATTTGCCTTTCATTTGCATTTCATTTCATTTCATTTCATTTCATTTGCCTTCATTTCATTTCATTTCATTTCATTTCATTTGCCTTTCATTTCATTTCATTTCATTTGCCTTTCATTTGCCTTTCATTTGCCTTTCATTTCATTTCCCTTTCATTTGCCTTTCATTTGCCTTTCATTTCATTTCATTTCATTTCATTTGCCTTTCATTTGCCTTTCATTTCATTTCATTTGCCTTTCATTTGCCTTTCATTTGCCTTTCATTTGCCTTTCATTTGCCTTTCATTTCATTTCATTTGCCTTTCATTTGCCTTCATTTCATTTGCCTTTCATTTGCCTTTCATTTGCCTTTCATTTCATTCATTTCATTTGCCTTTCATTTGCCTTTCATTTGCCTTTCATTTCATTTCATTTGCCTTTCATTTGCCTTTCATTTGCCTTTCATTTCATTTCATTTCATTTCATTTCATTTGCCTTTCATTTGCCTTTCATTTCATTTCATTTCATTTCATTTGCCTTTCATTTGCCTTTCATTTCATTTCATTTGCCTTTCATTTGCCTTTCATTTCATTTCATTTGCCTTTCATTTGCCTTTCATTTGCCTTTCATTTCATTTCATTTCATTTCATTTCATTTGCCTTTCATTTGCCTTTCATTTCATTTCATTTGCCTTTCATTTGCCTTTCATTTGCCTTTCATTTGCCTTTCATTTCATTTCATTTGCCTTTCATTTGCCTTTCATTTGCCTTTCATTTCATTTCATTTAATTTCATTTAATTTCATTTCATTTCATTTCATTTCATTTCATTTGCCTTTCATTTGCCTTTCATTTGCCTTTCATTTCATTTCATTTGCCTTTCATTTGCCTTTCATTTCATTTCATTTCATTTCATTTCATTTGCCTTTCATTTGCCTTTCATTTCATTTCATTTGCCTTTCATTTGCCTTTCATTTGCCTTTCATTTGCCTTTCATTTGCCTTTCATTTCATTTCATTTGCCTTTCATTTCATTTCATTTGCCTTTCATTTGCCTTTCATTTGCCTTTCATTTCATTTCATTTAATTTCATTTGCCTTTCATTTCATTTCATTTCATTTCATTTCATTTCATTTGCCTTTCATTTGCCTTTCATTTCATTTCATTTCATTTCATTTCATTTCATTTGCCTTTCATTTGCCTTTCATTTCATTTCATTTGCCTTTCATTTGCCTTTCATTTGCCTTTCATTTGCCTTTCATTTGCCTTTCATTTGCCTTTCATTTGCCTTTCATTTCATTTCATTTGCCTTTCATTTGCCTTTCATTTCATTTCATTTCATTTCCTTTGCCTTTCATTTGCCTTTCATTTGCCTTTCATTTCATTTCATTTGCCTTTCATTTGCCTTTCATTTGCCTTTCATTTCATTTCATTTGCCTTTCATTTGCCTTTCATTTGCCTTTCATTTGCCTTTCATTTCATTTCATTTCATTTCATTTGCCTTTCATTTGCCTTTCATTTCATTTCATTTCATTTGCCTTTCATTTGCCTTTCATTTGCCTTTCATTTCATTTCATTTGCCTTTCATTTGCCTTTCATTTGCCTTTCATTTCATTTCATTGCCTTTCATTTGCCTTTCATTTGCCTTTCATTTGCCTTTCATTTCATTTGCCTTTCATTTGCCTTTCATTTGCCTTTCATTTCATTTCATTTCATTTCATTTGCCTTTCATTTGCCTTTCATTCATTTGCCTTTCATTTCATTTGCCTTTCATTTGCCTTTCATTTGCCTTTCATTTCATTTCATTTCATTTGCCTTTCATTTGCCTTTCATTTGCCTTTCATTTCATTTCATTTGCCTTTCATTTGCCTTTCATTTGCCTTTCATTTGCCTTTCATTTGCCTTTCATTTGCCTTTCATTTCATTTCATTTCATTTGCCTTTCATTTGCCTTTCATTTGCCTTTCATTTCATTTCATTTCATTTGCCTTTCATTTGCCTTTCATTTGCCTTTCATTTCATTTCATTTCATTTGCCTTTCATTTGCCTTTCATTTGCCTTTCATTTGCATTTCATTTCCTTTCATTTGCCTTTCATTCATTTCATTTCATTTCATTTGCCTTTCATTTGCCTTTCATTTCATTTCATTTCATTTCATTTCATTTGCCTTTCATTTGCCTTTCATTTCATTTCATTTCATTTCATTTGCCTTTCATTTGCCTTTCATTTCATTTCATTTCATTTGCCTTTCATTTCATTTCATTTCATTTCATTTCATTTGCCTTTCATTTGCCTTTCATTTCATTTCATTTGCCTTTCATTTGCCTTTCATTTCATTGCATTTCATTTCATTTCATTTCATTTGCCTTTCATTTGCCTTTCATTTCATTTCATTTGCCTTTCATTTGCCTTTCATTTCATTTCATTTCATTTCATTTGCCTTTCATTTGCCTTTCATTTCATTTCATTTCATTTCATTCCTTTCATTTGCCTTTCATTTGCCTTTCATTTGCCTTTCATTTGCCTTTCATTTGCCTTTCATTTCATTTCATTTCATTTGCCTTTCATTTGCCTTTCATTTCATTTCATTTCATTTCATTTGCCTTTCATTTGCCTTTCATTTCATTTCATTTCATTTGCCTTTCATTTGCCTTTCATTTCATTTCATTTCATTTCATTTGCCTTTCATTTGCCTTTCATTTCATTTCATTTCATTTGCCTTTCATTTGCCTTTCATTTGCCTTTCATTTGCCTTTCATTTGCCTTTCATTTGCCTTTCATTTGCCTTTCATTTCATTTCATTTCATTTGCCTTTCATTTCATTTCATTTGCCTTTCATTTCATTTCATTTCATTTGCCTTTCATTTGCCTTTCATTTCATTTCATTTCATTTCATTTCATTTCATTTCATTTCATTTCATTTCATTTCATTTCCTTTCATTTGCCTTTCATTTCCTTTCATTTGCCTTTCATTTGCCTTTCATTTGCATTTCATTTGCATTTCATTTCCTTTCATTTGCCTTTCATTTGCCTTTCATTTGCCTTTCATTTGCCTTTCATTTGCCTTTCATTTCATTTCATTTCATTTCATTTCATTTCATTTCATTTGCCTTTCATTTCATTTCATTTCATTTGCCTTTCATTTGCCTTTCATTTGCCTTTCATTTGCCTTTCATTTGCCTTTCATTTGCCTTTCATTTCATTCATTTCATTTGCCTTTCATTTGCCTTTCATTTCATTTCATTTCATTTCATTTCATTTCATTTCATTTGCCTTTCATTTGCCTTTCATTTCATTTCATTTCATTTAATTTGCCTTTCATTTGCCTTTCATTTCATTTCATTTGCCTTTCATTTGCCTTTCATTTGCCTTTCATTTGCCTTTCATTTGCCTTTCATTTCATTTCATTTGCCTTTCATTTGCATTTCATTTCATTTGCCTTTCATTTGCCTTTCATTTGCCTTTCATTTGCCTTTCATTTCATTTCATTTCATTTCATTTGCCTTTCATTTGCCTTTCATTTCATTTCATTTCATTTCATTTGCCTTTCATTTGCCTTTCATTTCATTTCATTTCATTTGCCTTTCATTTGCCTTTCATTTGCCTTTCATTTCATTTCATTTGCCTTTCATTTGCCTTTCATTTGCCTTTCATTTGCCTTTCATTTGCCTTTCATTTCATTTCATTTCATTTGCCTTTCATTTGCCTTTCATTTCATTTCATTTGCCTTTCATTTGCCTTTCATTTGCCTTTCATTTGCCTTTCATTTGCCTTTCATTTCATTTCATTTGCCTTTCATTTGCCTTTCATTTGCCTTTCATTTCATTTCATTTGCCTTTCATTTGCCTTTCATTTCATTTCATTTCATTTCATTTGCCTTTCATTTGCCTTTCATTTGCCTTTCATTTGCCTTTCATTTGCCTTTCATTTCCTTTCATTTGCCTTTCATTTGCCTTTCATTTGCCTTTCATTTCATTTCATTTCATTTCATTTGCCTTTCATTTGCCTTTCATTTCCTTTCATTTCATTTCATTTGCCTTTCATTTGCCTTTCATTTCATTTCATTTCATTTCCTTTCATTTGCTTTTCATTTGCCTTTCATTTGCCTTTCATTTCATTTCATTTGCCTTTCATTTGCCTTTCATTTGCCTTTCATTTCATTTCATTTCATTTCATTGCCTTTCATTTGCCTTTCATTTGCCTTTCATTTGCCTTTCATTTCATTTCATTTGCCTTTCATTTGCCTTTCATTTGCCTTTCATTTCATTTCATTTGCCTTTCATTTGCCTTTCATTTGCCTTTCATTTGCCTTTCATTTCATTTCATTTCATTTCATTTCATTTGCCTTTCATTTGCCTTTCATTTGCCTTTCATTTCATTTCATTTCATTTCATTTGCCTTTCATTTGCCTTTCATTTCATTTCATTTCATTTCATTTGCCTTTCATTTGCCTTTCATTTGCCTTTCATTTCATTTGCCTTTCATTTGCCTTTCATTTCATTTCATTTGCCTTTCATTTGCCTTTCATTTCATTTCATTTCATTTCATTTCATTTCATTTGCCTTTCATTTGCCTTTCATTTCATTTCATTTCATTTCATTTCATTTGCCTTTCATTTGCCTTTCATTTCATTTCATTTCATTTCATTTGCCTTTTATTTGCCTTTCATTTCATTTCATTTCATTTCATTTGCCTTTCATTTCATTTCATTTCATTGCCTTTCATTTGCCTTTCATTTCATTTCATTTCATTTGCCTTTCATTTGCCTTTCATTTCATTTCATTTCATTTCATTTCATTTGCCTTTCATTTGCTTTTCATTTCATTTCATTTCATTTCATTTGCCTTTCATTTGCCTTTCATTTCATTTGCCTTTCATTTGCCTTTCATTTCATTTCATTTCATTTCATTTGCCTTTCATTTCATTTCATTTCATTTCATTTGCCTTTCATTTGCCTTTCATTTGCCTTTCATTTGCCTTTCATTTCATTTCATTTCATTTGCCTTTCATTTCATTTCATTTCATTTGCCTTTCATTTGCCTTTCATTTCATTTCATTTCATTTCATTTGCCTTTCATTTGCCTTTCATTTCATTTCATTTCATTTCATTTGCCTTTCATTTGCCTTTCATTTCATTTCATTTGCCTTTCATTTGCCTTTTTCATTCATTTCATTTGCCTTTCATTTGCCTTTCATTTCATTTCATTTCATTTCATTTCATTTGCCTTTCATTTGCCTTTCATTTCATTTCATTTCATTTGCCTTTCATTTGCCTTTCATTTCATTTCATTTCATTTGCCTTCATTTGCCTTTCATTTGCCTTTCATTTGCCTTTCATTTCATTTCATTTGCCTTTCATTTGCCTTTCATTTCATTCATTTGCCTTTCATTTGCCTTTCATTTGCCTTTCATTTGCCTTTCATTTCATTTCATTTGCCTTTCATTTGCCTTTCATTTCATTTCATTTCATTTCATTTCATTTGCCTTTCATTTGCCTTTCATTTCATTTCATTTGCCTTTCATTTGCCTTTCATTTGCCTTTCATTTCATTTCATTTGCCTTTCATTTGCCTTTCATTTCATTTCATTTCATTTCCTTTGCCTTTCATTTGCCTTTCATTTGCCTTTCATTTCATTCATTTCATTTGCCTTTCATTTGCCTTTCATTTGCCTTTCATTTGCCTTTCATTTGCCTTTCATTTCATTTCATTTCATTTGCCTTTCATTTGCCTTTCATTTGCCTTTCATTTCATTTCATTTCATTTGCCTTTCATTTGCCTTTCATTTGCCTGTCATTTAATTTCATTTCATTTCATTTGCCTTTCATTTGCCTTTCATTTCATTTCATTTCATTTGCCTTTCATTTGCCTTTCATTTGCCTTTCATTTGCCTTTCATTGCCTTTCATTTGCCTTTCATTTCATTTCATTTCATTTCATTTGCCTTTCATTTGCCTTTCATTTGCCTTTCATTTCATTTCATTTGCCTTTCATTTGCCTTTCATTTCATTTCATTTCATTTCATTTGCCTTTCATTGCCTTTCATTTGCCTTTCATTTCATTTCATTTGCCTTTCATTTCATTTCATTTCATTTCATTTGCCTTTCATGTGCCTTTCATGTGCCTTTCATTTGCCTTTCATTTCATTTCATTTCATTTCATTTGCCTTTCATTTGCCTTTCATTTGCCTTTCATTTCATTTCATTTCATTTCATTTGCTTTTCATTTGCCTTTCATTTGCCTTTCATTTCATTTCATTTGCCTTTCATTTGCCTTTCATTTGCCTTTCATTCATTTCATTTCATTTCATTTGCCTTTCATTTGCCTTTCATTTGCCTTTCATTTGCCTTTCATTTCATTTCATTTGCCTTTCATTTGCCTTCATTTGCCTTTCATTTGCCTTTCATTTCATTTCATTTCATTTCATTTGCCTTTCATTTGCCTTTCATTTCATTTCATTTCATTTCATTTGCCTTTCATTTGCCTTTCATTTCATTTCATTTGCCTTTCATTTGCCTTTCATTTGCCTTTCATTTGCCTTTCATTTCATTTGCCTTTCATTTGCCTTTCATTTGCCTTTCATTTCATTTCATTTCATTTCATTTCATTTGCCTTTCATTTCATTTCATTTGCCTTTCATTTGCCTTTCATTTGCCTTTCATTTGCATTTCATTTCATTTCATTTCATTTCATTTCATTTCATTTCCTTTCATTTGCCTTTCATTTGCCTTTCATTTCATTTCATTTCATTTCATTTGCCTTTCATTTCATTTCATTTCATTTCATTTGCCTTTCATTTGCCTTTCATTTCATTTCATTTCATTTCATTTCATTTGCCTTTCATTTCATTTCATTTGCCTTTCATTTGCCTTTCATTTGCCTTTCATTTCATTTCATTTCATTTCATTTCATTTGCCTTTCATTTGCCTTTCATTTCATTTCATTTGCCTTTCATTTGCCTTTCATTTCATTTCATTTCATTTCATTTGCCTTTCATTTGCCTTTCATTTGCCTTTCATTTGCCTTTCATTGCCTTTCATTTGCCTTTCATTTCATTTCATTTCATTTGCCTTTCATTTGCCTTTCATTTCATTTCATTTCATTTCCTTTGCCTTTCATTTGCCTTTCATTTGCATTTCATTTCATTTCATTTGCCTTTCATTTGCCTTTCATTTCATTTCATTTCATTTGCCTTTCATTTCATTTCATTTCATTTCATTTCATTTCATTTGCCTTTCATTTGCCTTTCATTTGCCTTTCATTTCATTTCATTTCATTTCATTTGCCTTTCATTTCATTTCATTTCATTTGCCTTTCATTTGCCTTTCATTTGCCTTTCATTTCATTTCATTTGCCTTTCATTTGCCTTTCATTTGCC
This sequence comes from Leucoraja ocellata, assembly GCA_036785375.1. Taxonomy (NCBI): domain Eukaryota; kingdom Metazoa; phylum Chordata; class Chondrichthyes; order Rajiformes; family Rajidae; genus Leucoraja; species Leucoraja ocellata. The sequence continues at coordinate 65,254 of JAWMAR010001028.1, read as the reverse complement.
TTTCATTTCATTTCATTTCATTTCATTTCATTTGCCTTTCATTTGCCTTTCATTTCATTTCATTTCATTTCATTTGCCTTTCATTTGCCTTTCATTTCATTTCATTTCATTTCATTTGCCTTTCATTTGCCTTTCATTTCATTTCATTTCCTTTGCCTTTCATTTGCCTTTCATTTCATTTCATTTCATTTGCCTTTCATTTGCCTTTCATTTGCATTTCATTTGCCTTTCATTTGCCTTTCATTTGCCTTTCATTTCATTTCATTTCATTTGCCTTTCATTTGCCTTTCATTTCATTTCATTTCATTTCATTTCATTTCATTTGCCTTTCATTTCATTTCATTTCATTTGCCTTTCATTTGCCTTTCATTTGCCTTTCATTTCATTTGCCTTTCATTTGCCTTTCATTTGCCTTTCATTTGCCTTTCATTTCATTTCATTTCATTTGCCTTTCATTTGCCTTTCATTTCATTTCATTTCATTTGCCTTTCATTTGCCTTTCATTTGCCTTTCATTTCATTTCATTTCATTTCATTTGCCTTTCATTTGCCTTTCATTTGCCTTTCATTTCATTTGCCTTTCATTTGCCTTTCATTTCATTTGCCTTTCATTTGCCTTTCATTTCATTTCATTTCATTTCATTTCATTTGCCTTTCATTTGCCTTTCATTTGCCTTTCATTTGCCTTTCATTTGCCTTTCTCATTTCATTTCATTTCATTTCATTTCATTTGCCTTTCATTTGCCTTTCATTTGCCTTTCATTTCATTTCATTTCATTTCATTTGCCTTTCATTTGCCTTTCATTTGCCTTTCATTTCATTTCATTTCATTTGCCTTTCATTTGCCTTTCATTTGCCTTTCATTTGCCTTTCATTTGCCTTTCATTTCATTTCATTTCATTTGCCTTTCATTTGCCTTTCATTTGCCTTTCATTTGCCTTTCATTTCATTTCATTTGCCTTTCATTTGCCTTTCATTTCATTTCATTTGCCTTTCATTTCATTTCATTTGCCTTTCATTTGCCTTTCATTTCATTTCATTTCATATCATTTGCCTTTCATTTGCCTTTCATTTGCCTTGCATTTCATTTCATTTCATTTCATTTGCCTTTCATTTGCCTTTCATTTCATTTCATTTCATTTCATTTGCCTTTCATTTGCCTTTCATTTGCCTTTCATTTGCCTTTCATTTGCCTTTCATTTGCCTTTCATTTCATTTCATTTGCCTTTCATTTGCCTTTCATTTGCCTTTCATTTGCCTTTCATTTCATTTCATTTCATTTCATTTGCCTTTCATTTGCCTTTCATTTGCCTTTCATTTCATTTCATTTGCCTTTCATTTGCCTTTCATTTGCCTTTCATTTCATTTCCTTTCATTTGCCTTTCATTTGCCTTTCATTTCATTTCATTTCATTTGCCTTTCATTTGCCTTTCATTTCATTTGCCTTTCATTTCATTTGCCTTTCATTTGCCTTTCATTTCATTTCATTTCATTTCCCTTTCATTTGCCTTTCATTTGCCTTTCATTTGCCTTTCATTTCATTTCATTTCATTTCATTTGCCTTTCATTTGCCTTTCATTTGCCTTTCATTTCATTTGCCTTTCATTTGCCTTTCATTTGCCTTTCATTTCATTTCATTTCATTTGCCTTTCATTTGCCTTTCATTTGCCTTTCATTTGCCTTTCATTTGCCTTTCATTTGCCTTTCATTTCATTTCATTTGCCTTTCATTTGCCTTTCATTTCATTTCATTTGCCTTTCATTTGCCTTTCATTTGCCTTGCATTTCATTTCATTTCATTTCATTTGCCTTTCATTTGCCTTTCATTTGCCTTTCATTTCATTTCATTTCATTTGCCTTTCATTTGCCTTTCATTTGCCTTTCATTTGCCTTTCATTTGCCTTTCATTTGCCTTTCATTTGCCTTTCATTTCATTTCATTTCATTTGCCTTTCATTTGCCTTTCATTTGCCTTTCATTTCATTTCATTTCATTTCATTTGCCTTTCATTTGCCTTTCATTTGCCTTTCATTTCATTTCATTTCATTTGCCTTTCATTTGCCTTTCATTTGCCTTTCATTTCATTTCATTTCATTTCATTTGCCTTTCATTTGCCTTTCATTTGCCTTTCATTTCATTTCATTTCATTTGCCTTTCATTTGCCTTTCATTTGCCTTTCATTTGCCTTTCATTTGCCTTTCATTTGCCTTTCATTTGCCTTTCATTTGCATTTCATTTCATTTCATTTCATTTCATTTCATTTCATTTCATTTCATTTGCCTTTCATTTGCCTTTCATTTGCCTTTCATTTGCCTTTCATTTGCCTTTCATTTGCCTTTCATTTCATTTCATTTCATTTCATTTGCCTTTCATTTGCCTTTCATTTGCCTTTCATTTGCCTTTCATTTCATTTCATTTCATTTCATTTGCCTTTCATTTGCATTTCATTTGCCTTTCATTTCATTTCATTTGCCTTTCATTTCATTTCATTTGCCTTTCTTTTGCCTTTCATTTCATTTCATTTCATTTGCCTTTCATTTGCCTTTCATTTGCCTTTCATTTGCCTTTCATTTGCCTTTCATTTGCCTTTCATTTCATTTCATTTGCCTTTCATTTGCCTTTCATTTCATTTCATTTGCCTTTCATTTGCCTTTCATTTGCATTTCATTTCATTTCATTTCATTTGCCTTTCATTTGCCTTTCATTTGCCTTTCATTTGCCTTTCATTTGCCTTTCATTTGCCTTTCATTTGCCTTTCATTTGCCTTTCATTTCATTTCATTTCATTTCATTTCATTTCATTTGCCTTTCATTTGCCTTTCATTTCATTTCATTTCATTTGCCTTTCATTTGCCTTTCATTTGCCTTTCATTTCATTTGATTTCATTTGCCTTTCATTTGCCTTTCATTTGCCTTTCATTTCATTTCATTTCATTTGCCTTTCATTTGCCTTTCATTTCATTTCATTTCATTTCATTTGCCTTTCATTTGCCTTTCATTTCATTTCATTTGCCTTTCATTTGCCTTTCATTTCATTCCATTTCATTTGCCTTTCATTTGCCTTTCATTTGCCTTTCATTTCATTTCATTTCATTTGCCTTTCATTTGCCTTTCATTTCATTTCATTTGCCTTTCATTTGCCTTTCATTTCATTTCATTTGCCTTTCATTTGCCTTTCATTTCATTTCATTTCATTTGCCTTTCATTTGCCTTTCATTTGCCTTTCATTTGCCTTTCATTTCATTTCATTTCATTTCATTTGCCTTTCATTTGCCTTTCATTTCATTTCATTTCATTTCATTTGCCTTTCATTTGCCTTTCATTTGCCTTTCATTTCATTTCATTTCATTTCATTTGCCTTTCATTTGCCTTTCATTTGCCTTTCATTTCATTTCATTTCATTTCATTTGCCTTTCATTTGCCTTTCATTTCATTTCATTTGCCTTTCATTTGCCTTTCATTTCATTTCATTTCATTTCATTTGATTTCATTTGCCTTTCATTTCATTTCATTTCATTTGATTTCATTTGCCTTTCATTTGCCTTTCATTTCATTTCATTTGCCTTTCATTTGCCTTTCATTTCATTTCATTTCATTTGCCTTTCATTTGCCTTTCATTTGCCTTTCATTTCATTTCATTTCATTTCATTTGCCTTCCATTTGCCTTTCATTTGCCTTTCATTTCATTTCATTTCATTTCATTTGCCTTTCATTTGCCTTTCATTTGCCTTTCATTTCATTTCATTTCATTTCATTTCATTTGCATTTCATTTCATTTCATTTCATTTGCCTTTCATTTGCCTTTCATTTGCCTTTCATTTGCCTTTCATTTGCCTTTCATTTGCCTTTCATTTCATTTCATTTCATTTGCCTTTCATTTGCCTTTCATTTGCCTTTCATTTCATTTCATTTCATTTGCCTTTCATTTGCCTTTCATTTGCCTTTCATTTCATTTCATTTGCCTTTCATTTGCCTTTCATTTGCCTTTCATTTGCCTTTCATTTCATTTCATTTCATTTCATTTGCCTTTCATTTGCCTTTCATTTGCCTTTCATTTCATTTCATTTGCCTTTCATTTGCCTTTCATTTGCCTTTCATTTCATTTCATTTCATTTGCCTTTCATTTGCCTTTCATTTGCCTTTCATTTGCCTTTCATTTCATTTCATTTGCCTTTCATTTGCATTTCATTTGCCTTTCATTTGCCTTTCATTTGCCTTTCATTTGCCTTTCATTTGCCTTTCATTTGCCTTTCATTTGCCTTTCATTTGCCTTTCATTTGCCTTTCATTTCATTTCATTTCATTTCATTTCATTTGCCTTTCATTTGCCTTTCATTTCATTTCATTTCATTTCATTTCATTTGCCTTTCATTTGCATTTCATTTGCCTTTCATTTCCCTTTCATTTGCCTTTCATTTGCCTTTCATTTGCCTTTCATTTGCCTTTCATTTGCCTTTCATTTGCCTTTCATTTGCCTTTCATTTGCCTTTCATTTGCCTTTCATTTGCCTTTCATTTGCCTTTCATTTGCCTTTCCTTTCATTTCCTTTCATTTCATTTCATTTGCCTTTCATTTGCCTTTCATTTGCCTTTCATTTCATTTCATTTCCTTTCATTTGCCTTTCATTTGCCTTTCACTTCATTTCATTTCATTTCATTTGCCTTTCATTTGCCTTTCATTTCATTTCATTCCATTTCATTTCATTTCATTTGCCTTTCATTTGCCTTTCATTTCATTTCATTTGCCTTTCATTTGCCTTTCATTTGCCTTTCATTTCATTTCATTTCATTTCATTTGCCTTTCATTTGCCTTTCATTTGCCTTTCATTTCATTTCATTTCATTTCATTTCATTTCATTTCATTTGCCTTTCATTTGCCTTTCATTTGCCTTTCATTTCATTTCATTTCATTTGCCTTTCATTTGCCTTTCATTTCATTTCATTTCATTTCATTTGCCTTTCATTTGCCTTTCATTTGCCTTTCATTTGCCTTTCATTTCATTTCATTTCATTTCATTTCATTTGCCTTTCATTTGCCTTTCATTTGCCTTTCATTTGCCTTTCATTTGCCTTTCATTTCATTTCATTTCATTTGCCTTTCATTTCATTTGCCTTTCATTTGCCTTTCATTTGCCTTTCATTTGCCTTTCATTTGCCTTTCATTTCATTTGCCTTTCATTTGCCTTATTTCATTTCATTTCATTTCATTTCATTTCATTTGCCTTTCATTTGCCTTTCATTTGCCTTTCATTTCATTTCATTTGCCTTTCATTTGCCTTTCATTTGCCTTTCATTTCATTTCATTTCATTTGCCTTTCATTTGCCTTTCATTTCATTTCATTTGCCTTTCATTTGCCTTTCATTTCATTTCATTTCATTTGCCTTTCATTTGCCTTTCATTTGCCTTTCATTTCATTTCATTTCATTTGCCTTTCATTTGCCTTTCATTTCATTTCATTTGCCTTTCATTTGCCTTTCATTTGCCTTTCATTTCATTTCATTTCATTTCATTTGCCTTTCATTTCATTTCATTTCATTTGCCTTTCATTTGCCTTTCATTTGCCTTTCATTTGCCTTTCATTTGCCTTTCATTTGCCTTTCATTTGCCTTTCATTTGCCTTTCATTTCATTTCATTTCATTTGCCTTTCATTTGCCTTTCATTTGCCTTTCATTTGCCTTTCATTTGCCTTTCATTTGCCTTTCATTTCATTTCATTTCATTTGCCTTTCATTTGCCTTTCATTTGCCTTTCATTTCATTTCATTTGCCTTTCATTTGCCTTTCATTTGCCTTTCATTTCCTTTCATTTCCTTTCATTTCCTTTCATTTGCCTTTCATTTGCCTTTCATTTCATTTCATTTCCTTTGCCTTTCATTTGCCTTTCATTTGCCTTTCATTTGCCTTTCATTTCATTTCATTTGCCTTTCATTTGCCTTTCATTTGCCTTTCATTTCATTTCATTTGCCTTTCATTTGCCTTTCATTTGCCTTTCATTTGCCTTTCATTTCATTTCATTTGCCTTTCATTTCATTTCATTTGCCTTTCATTTGCCTTTCATTTGCCTTTCATTTCATTTCATTTGCCTTTCATTTGCCTTTCATTTGCCTTTCATTTCATTTCATTTCATTTGCCTTTCATTTGCCTTTCATTTCATTTCATTTCATTTCATTTCATTTGCCTTTCATTTGCCTTTCATTTCATTTCATTTCATTTCATTTGCCTTTCATTTGCCTTTCATTTCATTTCATTTCATTTCATTTGCCTTTCATTTGCCTTTCATTTCATTTCATTTCATTTGCCTTTCATTTCATTTCATTTCATTTCATTTGCCTTTCATTTGCCTTTCATTTCATTTCATTTCATTTCATTTCATTTCATTTGCCTTTCATTTGCCTTTCATTTCATTTCATTTGCCTTTCATTTGCCTTTCATTTGCCTTTCATTTGCCTTTCATTTCATTTCATTTCATTTCATTTCATTTCATTTGCCTTTCATTTGCCTTTCATTTCATTTCATTTCCTTTGCCTTTCATTTGCCTTTCATTTGCCTTTCATTTCATTTGCCTTTCATTTGCCTTTAATTTGCCTTTAATTTCATTTCATTTCATTTCATTTCATTTCATTTGCCTTTCATTTGCCTTTCATTTCATTTCATTTCATTTGCCTTTCATTTGCCTTTCATTTGCCTTTCATTTGCCTTTCATTTGCCTTTCATTTGCCTTTCATTTCATTTCATTTCATTTCATTTGCCTTTCATTTGCCTTTCATTTCATTTCATTTCATTTGCCTTTCATTTGCCTTTCATTTGCCTTTCATTTGCCTTTCATTTCATTTCATTTGCCTTTCATTTGCCTTTCATTTGCCTTTCATTTCATTTCATTTCATTTCATTTCATTTGCCTTTCATTTGCATTTCATTTCATTTCATTTCCTTTGCCTTTCATTTGCCTTTCATTTGCCTTTCATTTCATTTCATTTGCCTTTCATTTGCCTTTCATTTGCCTTTCATTTCATTTCATTTCATTTCATTTCATTTGCCTTTCATTTGCCTTTCATTTGCCTTTCATTTCATTTCATTTGCCTTTCATTTGCCTTTCATTTGCCTTTCATTTGCCTTTCATTTCATTTGCCTTTCATTTGCCTTTCATTTCATTTCATTTCATTTCATTTCATTTGCCTTTCATTTGCCTTTCATTTGCCTTTCATTTGCCTTTCATTTCATTTCATTTGCCTTTCATTTGCCTTTCATTTCATTTCATTTGCCTTTCATTTGCCTTTCATTTGCCTTTCATTTGCCTTTCATTTCATTTCATTTGCCTTTCATTTGCCTTTCATTTGTCTTTCATTTCATTTCATTTCATTTGCCTTTCATTTGCCTTTCATTTGCCTTTCATTTCATTTCATTTCATTTCATTTGCCTTTCATTTGCCTTTCATTTGGGTTTCATTTCATTTCATTTCATTTCATTTGCCTTTCATTTGCCTTTCATTTGCCTTTCATTTCATTTCATTTCATTTGCCTTTCATTTGCCTTTCATTTGCCTTTCATTTGCCTTTCATTTCTTTTCATTTCATTTGCCTTTCATTTGCCTTTCATTTCATTTCATTTCATTTGCCTTTCATTTGCCTTTCATTTGCCTTTCATTTGCCTTTCATTTCATTTCATTTCATTTGCCTTTCATTTGCCTTTCATTTGCCTTTCATTTGCCTTTCATTACATTTCATTTCATTTCATTTGCCTTTCATTTGCCTTTCATTTGCCTTTCATTTGCCTTTCATTTGCCTTTCATTTGCCTTTCATTTCATTTCATTTCATTTCATTTCATTTCATTTGCCTTTCATTTGCCTTTCATTTGCCTTTCATTTCATTTGCCTTTCATTTGCCTTTCATTTCATTTCATTTCATTTGCCTTTCATTTGCCTTTCATTTGCCTTTCATTTGCCTTTCATTTGCCTTTCATTTCATTTCATTTGCCTTTCATTTGCCTTTCATTTGCCTTTCATTTCATTTCATTTCATTTCATTTGCCTTTCATTTGCCTTTCATTTGCCTTGCATTTCATTTCATTTGCCTTTCATTTCATTTGCCTTTCATTTGCCTTTCATTTGCCTTTCATTTGCCTTTCATTTCATTTCATTTCATTTCATTTGCCTTTCATTTGCCTTTCATTTGCCTTTCATTTCATTTCATTTCATTTCATTTGCCTTTCATTTGCCTTTCATTTGCCTTTCATTTCATTTCATTTCATTTCATTTGCCTTTCATTTGCCTTTCATTTGCCTTTCATTTCATTTCATTTGCCTTTCATTTGCCTTTCATTTGCCTTTCATTTCATTTCATTTGCCTTTCATTTGCCTTTCATTTGCCTTTCATTTCATTTCATTTCATTTCATTTGCCTTTCATTTGCCTTTCATTTGCCTTTCATTTGCCTTTCATTTCATTTCATTTCATTTCATTTGCCTTTCATTTGCCTTTCATTTCATTTCATTTGCCTTTCATTTGCCTTTCATTTGCCTTTCATTTCATTTCATTTCATTTCATTTGCCTTTCATTTGCCTTTCATTTGCCTTTCATTTGCCTTTCATTTCATTTCATTTCATTTCATTTGCCTTTCATTTGCCTTTCATTTCATTTCATTTCATTTGCCTTTCATTTGCCTTTCATTTGCCTTTCATTTCATTTCATTTGCCTTTCATTTGCCTTTCATTTGCCTTTCATTTCATTTCATTTGCCTTTCATTTGCCTTTCATTTGCCTTTCATTTGCCTTTCATTTGCCTTTCATTTGCCTTTCATTTGCCTTTCATTTGCATTTCATTTGCATTTCATTTGCATTTCATTTCATTTGCCTTTCATTTGCCTTTCATTTGCCTTTCATTTGCCTTTCATTTGCCTTTCATTTGCCTTTCATTTCATTTCATTTCATTTCATTTCATTTCATTTGCCTTTCATTTGCCTTTCATTTCATTTCATTTCATTTCATTTGCCTTTCATTTGCCTTTCATTTCATTTCATTTCATTTCATTTCACTTGCCTTTCATTTGCCTTTCATTTGCCTTTCATTTGCCTTTCATTTCATTTCATTTCATTTGCCTTTCATTTGCCTTTCATTTGCCTTTCATTTCATTTCATTTGCCTTTCATTTGCCTTTCATTTGCCTTTCATTTCATTTCATTTGCCTTTCATTTGCCTTTCATTTGCCTTTCATTTCATTTCATTTCATTTCATTTGCCTTTCATTTGCCTTTCATTTGCCTTTCATTTCATTTCATTTGCCTTTCATTTGCCTTTCATTTGCCTTTCATTTCATTTCATTTCATTTCATTTGCCTTTCATTTGCCTTTCATTTGCCTTTCACTTCATTTCATTTCATTTCATTTGCCTTTCATTTGCCTTTCATTTCATTTCATTCCATTTCATTTCATTTCATTTCATTTCATTTGCCTTTCATTTGCCTTTCATTTCATTTCATTTCATTTCATTTCATTTGCCTTTCATTTGCCTTTCATTTCATTTCATTTCATTTGCCTTTCATTTGCCTTTCATTTGCCTTTCATTTGCCTTTCATTTGCCTTTCATTTCATTTCATTTCATTTCATTTGCCTTTCATTTGCCTTTCATTTCATTTCATTTCATTTGCCTTTCATTTGCCTTTCATTTGCCTTTCATTTGCCTTTCATTTGCCTTTCATTTCATTTCATTTGCCTTTCATTTGCCTTTCATTTGCCTTTCATTTGCCTTTCATTTCATTTCATTTGCCTTTCATTTGCCTTTCATTTGCCTTTCATTTCATTTCATTTCATTTGCCTTTCATTTGCCTTTCATTTGCCTTTCATTTGCCTTTCATTTGCCTTTCATTTCATTTCATTTGCCTTTCATTTGCCTTTCATTTGCCTTTCATTTCATTTCATTTCATTTGCCTTTCATTTGCCTTTCATTTGCCTTTCATTTGCCTTTCATTTGCCTTTCATTTGCCTTTCATTTGCCTTTCATTTCATTTCATTTCATTTCATTTGCCTTTCATTTGCCTTTCATTTCATTTCATTTCATTTGCCTTTCATTTGCCTTTCATTTGCCTTTCATTTCATTTCATTTGCCTTTCATTTGCCTTTCATTTGCCTTTCATTTCATTTCATTTCATTTCATTTGCCTTTCATTTGCCTTTCATTTGCCTTTCATTTCATTTCATTTGCCTTTCATTTGCCTTTCATTTGCCTTTCATTTCATTTCATTTGCCTTTCATTTGCCTTTCATTTGCATTTCATTTCCTTTCATTTCATTTGCCTTTCATTTGCCTTTCATTTGCCTTTCATTTGCCTTTCATTTGCCTTTCATTTCATTTCATTTCATTTCATTTGCCTTTCATTTGCCTTTCATTTCATTTCATTTCATTTCATTTAATTTCATTTGCCTTTCATTTGCCTTTCATTTCATTTCATTTCATTTGCCTTTCATTTGCCTTTCATTTGCCTTTCATTTGCCTTTCATTTGCCTTTCATTTCATTTCATTTCATTTGCCTTTCATTTGCCTTTCATTTGCCTTTCATTTGCCTTTCATTTCATTTCATTTGCCTTTCATTTGCCTTTCATTTGCCTTTCATTTCATTTGCCTTTCATTTGCCTTTCATTTCATTTCATTTCATTTCATTTGCCTTTCATTTGCCTTTCATTTGCCTTTCATTTCATTTCATTTGCCTTTCATTTGCCTTTCATTTGCCTTTCATTTGCCTTTCATTTGCCTTTCATTTGCCTTTCATTTGCCTTTCATTTGCCTTTCATTTGCCTTTCACTTCATTTCATTTCATTTCATTTGCCTTTCATTTGCCTTTCATTTCATTTCATTCCATTTCATTCCATTTCATTTCATTTCATTTCATTTCATTTGCCTTTCATTTGCCTTTCATTTCATTTCATTTCATTTCATTTCATTTGCCTTTCATTTGCCTTTCATTTGCCTTTCATTTCATTTCATTTCATTTCATTTGCCTTTCATTTGCCTTTCATTTCATTTGCCTTTCATTTGCCTTTCATTTGCCTTTCATTTCATTTCATTTCATTTGCCTTTCATTTGCCTTTCATTTGCCTTTCATTTGCCTTTCATTTCATTTCATTTCCTTTCATTTGCCTTTCATTTGCCTTTCATTTGCCTTTCATTTCATTTCATTTGCCTTTCATTTGCCTTTCATTTCATTTCATTTCATTTCATTTCATTTGCCTTTCATTTGCCTTTCATTTCATTTCATTTCCTTTCATTTGCCTTTCATTTGCCTTTCATTTGCCTTTCATTTCATTTCATTTCATTTCATTTGATTTCATTGGCCTTTCATTTGCCTTTCATTTCATTTCATTTGCCTTTCATTTGCCTTTCATTTGCCTTTCATTTCATTTCATTTCATTTGGCTTTCATTTGCCTTTCATTTGCCTTTCATTTCATTTCATTTCATTTCATTTGCCTTCCATTTGCCTTTCATTTGCCTTTCATTTCATTTCATTTGCCTTTCATTTGCCTTTCATTTCATTTCATTTGCCTTTCATTTGCCTTTCATTTGCATTTCATTTCATTTCATTTCATTTGCCTTTCATTTGCCTTTCATTTGCCTTTCATTTGCCTTTCATTTGCCTTTCATTTGCCTTTCATTTGCCTTTCATTTGCCTTTCATTTGCCTTTCATTTGCCTTTCATTTGCCTTTCATTTCATTTCATTTGCCTTTCATTTGCCTTTCATTTGCCTTTCATTTCATTTCATTTGCCTTTCATTTGCCTTTCATTTGCCTTTCATTTCATTTCATTTCATTTCATTTGCCTTTCATTTGCCTTTCATTTGCCTTTCATTTCATTTCATTTGCCTTTCATTTGCCTTTCATTTGCCTTTCATTTGCCTTTCATTTCATTTCATTTCATTTGCCTTTCATTTGCCTTTCATTTGCCTTTCATTTGCCTTTCATTTCATTTCATTTCATTTCATTTGCCTTTCATTTGCCTTTCATTTCATTTCATTTCATTTCATTTGCCTTTCATTTGCCTTTCATTTGCATTTCATTTCATTTCATTTGCCTTTCATTTGCCTTTCATTTGCCTTTCATTTGCCTTTCATTTCATTTCATTTGCCTTTCATTTGCCTTTCATTTGCCTTTCATTTGCCTTTCATTTGCCTTTCATTTCATTTCATTTGCCTTTCATTTGCCTTTCATTTGCCTTTCATTCCATTTCATTTCATTTCATTTGCCTTTCATTTGCCTTTCATTTCATTTCATTTGCCTTTCATTTCATTTCATTTGCCTTTCATTTGCCTTTCATTTCATTTCATTTCATTTGCCTTTCATTTGCCTTTCATTTGCCTTTCATTTGCCTTTCATTTCATTTCATTTCATTTCCCTTTCATTTGCCTTTCATTTGCCTTTCATTTGCCTTTCATTTCATTTCATTTCATTTGCCTTTCATTTGCCTTTCATTTGCCTTTCTTTTCATTTCATTTCATTTCATTTCATTTCATTTGCCTTTCATTTGCCTTTCATTTCATTTCATTTCATTTGCCTTTCATTTGCCTTTCATTTCATTTCATTTCATTTGCCTTTCATTTGCCTTTCATTTGCCTTTCATTTGCCTTTCATTTCATTTCATTTCATTTCATTTCATTTGCCTTTCATTTCATTTCATTTCATTTGCCTTTCATTTGCCTTTCATTTCATTTCATTTCATTTGCCTTTCATTTCATTTCATTTCATTTCATTTGCCTTTCATTTCATTTCATTTCATTTGCCTTTCATTTGCCTTTCATTTGCCTTTCATTTGCCTTTCATTTGCCTTTCATTTCATTTCATTTCATTTCATTTCATTTCATTTCATTTGCCTTTCATTTGCCTTTCATTTGCCTTTCATTTCATTTCATTTGCCTTTCATTTGCCTTTCATTTCATTTCATTTCATTTCATTTTCCTTTCATTTGCCTTTCATTTGCCTTTCATTTCATTTCATTTCATTTCATTTCATTTGCCTTTCATTTGCCTTTCATTTCATTTGCCTTTCATTTGCCTTTCATTTGCCTTTCATTTGCCTTTCATTTGCCTTTCATTTCATTTCATTTCATTTGCCTTTCATTTCATTTGCCTTTCATTTGCCTTTCATTTGCCTTTCATTTCATTTCATTTGCCTTTCATTTGCCTTTCATTTCATTTCATTTCATTTCATTTGCCTTTCATTTGCCTTTCATTTCATTTCATTTGCCTTTCATTTGCCTTTCATTTGCCTTTCATTTGCATTTCATTTGCCTTTCATTTGCCTTTCATTTGCCTTTCATTTCATTTCATTTCCTTTCATTTGCCTTTCATTTGCCTTTCATTTCATTCCATTTCATTTCATTTGCCTTTCATTTGCCTTTCATTTGCCTTTCATTTCATTTCATTTGCCTTTCATTTGCCTTTCATTTCATTTCATTTGCCTTTCATTTGCCTTTCATTTGCCTTTCATTTGCCTTTCATTTGCCTTTCATTTGCCTTTCATTTGCCTTTCATTTCATTTCATTTGCCTTTCATTTGCCTTTCATTTGCCTTTCATTTCATTTCATTTCATTTCATTTCATTTCATTTGCCTTTCATTTCATTTGCCTTTCATTTGCCTTTCATTTCATTTCATTTCATTTCATTTGCCTTTCATTTGCCTTTCATTTGCCTTTCATTTGCCTTTCATTTGCCTTTCATTTGCCTTTCATTTGCCTTTCATTTGCCTTTCATTTGCCTTTCATTTGCCTTTCACTTCATTTCATTTCATTTCATTTGCCTTTCATTTGCCTTTCATTTCATTTCATTCCATTTCATTTCATTTCATTTGCCTTTCATTTGCCTTTCATTTGCCTTTCATTTCATTTCATTTCATTTCATTTGCCTTTCATTTGCCTTTCATTTGCCTTTCATTTCATTTCATTTGCCTTTCATTTGCCTTTCATTTGCCTTTCATTTGCCTTTCATTTGCCTTTCATTTGCCTTTCATTTCATTTCATTTGCCTTTCATTTCATTTCATTTCATTTGCCTTTCATTTGCCTTTCATTTGCCTTTCATTTCATTTCATTTCATTTCATTTGATTTCATTTGCCTTTCATTTGCCTTTCATTTGCCTTTCATTTCATTTCATTTGCCTTTCATTTGCCTTTCATTTGCCTTTCATTTGCCTTTCATTTCATTTCATTTGCCTTTCATTTGCCTTTCATTTGCCTTTCATTTCATTTCATTTCATTTCATTTGCCTTTCATTTGCCTTTCATTTCATTTCATTTCATTTGCCTTTCATTTGCCTTTCATTTCATTTGCCTTTCATTTGCCTTTCATTTCATTTCATTTCATTTCATTTGCCTTTCATTTGCCTTTCATTTCATTTCATTTCATTTCATTTGCCTTTCATTTGCCTTTCATTTGCATTTCATTTCATTTCATTTCATTTGCCTTTCATTTGCCTTTCATTTGCCTTTCATTTGCCTTTCATTTGCCTTTCATTTCATTTCATTTCATTTCATTTCATTTGCCTTTCATTTGCCTTTCATTTCATTTCATTTGCCTTTCATTTGCCTTTCATTTGCCTTTCATTTCATTTGCCTTTCATTTGCCTTTCATTTGCCTTTCATTTGCCTTTCATTTGCCTTTCATTTCATTTGCCTTTCATTTGCCTTTCATTTCATTTGCCTTTCATTTGCCTTTCATTTCATTTAATTTCATTTCATTTAATTTCATTTCATTTGCCTTTCATTTGCCTTTCATTTGCCTTTCATTTCATTTCATTTGCCTTTCATTTGCCTTTCATTTCATTTCATTTGCCTTTCATTTGCCTTTCATTTGCCTTTCATTTGCCTTTCATTTCATTTCATTTCATTTCATTTGCCTTTCATTTGCCTTTCATTTGCCTTTCACTTCATTTCATTTCATTTCATTTGCCTTTCATTTGCCTTTCATTTCATTTCATTCCATTTCATTTCATTTCATTTGCCTTTCATTTGCCTTTCATTTGCCTTTCATTTCATTTCATTTCATTTGCCTTTCATTTGCCTTTCATTTCATTTCATTTCATTTGCCTTTCATTTGCCTTTCATTTCATTTCATTTGCCTTTCATTTGCCTTTCATTTGCCTTTCATTTCATTTCATTTCATTTCATTTCATTTGCCTTTCATTTGCCTTTCATTTGCCTTTCATTTCATTTCATTTGCCTTTCATTTGCCTTTCATTTGCCTTTCATTTGCCTTTCATTTCATTTCATTTCATTTGCCTTTCATTTGCCTTTCATTTCATTTGCCTTTCATTTGCCTTTCATTTGCCTTTCATTTCATTTCATTTCATTTGCCTTTCATTTGCCTTTCATTTGCCTTTCATTTCATTTCATTTGCCTTTCATTTGCCTTTCATTTGCCTTTCATTTGCCTTTCATTTCATTTCATTTGCCTTTCAATTGCCTTTCATTTCATTTCATTTCATTTCATTTGCCTTTCATTTGCCTTTCATTTGCCTTTCATTTCATTTCATTTCATTTGCCTTTCATTTGCCTTTCATTTGCCTTTCATTTGCCTTTCATTTCATTTGCCTTTCATTTCATTTGCCTTTCATTTGCCTTTCATTTGCCTTTCATTTGCCTTTCATTTGCCTTTCATTTGCCTTTCATTTCATTTCATTTGCCTTTCATTTGCCTTTCATTTCATTTCATTTGCCTTTCATTTGCCTTTCATTTCATTTCATTTGCCTTTCATTTGCCTTTCATTTCATTTCATTTCATTTGCCTTTCATTTGCCTTTCATTTCATTTCATTTCATTTGCCTTTCATTTGCCTTTCATTTCATTTCATTTCATTTGCCTTTCATTTGCCTTTCATTTCATTTCATTTGCCTTTCATTTGCCTTTCATTTGCCTTTCATTTCATTTCATTTGCCTTTCATTTGCCTTTCATTTGCCTTTCATTTGCCTTTCATTTGCCTTTCATTTGATTTCATTTGCCTTTCATTTGCCTTTCATTTGCCTTTCATTTGCCTTTCATTTGCCTTTCATTTGCCTTTCATTTGCCTTTCATTTCATTTCATTTCATTTGCCTTTCATTTGCCTTTCATTTGCCTTTCATTTCATTTCATTTCATTTCATTTCATTTGCCTTTCATTTGCCTTTCATTTCATTTCATTTGCCTTTCATTTGCCTTTCATTTCATTTCATTTCATTTCATTTCATTTGCCTTTCATTTGCCTTTCATTTCATTTCATTTGCCTTTCATTTGCCTTTCATTTCATTTCATTTCATTTCATTTGCCTTTCATTTGCCTTTCATTTCATTTCATTTCATTTGCCTTTCATTTGCCTTTCATTTGCCTTTCATTTGCCTTTCATTTCATTTCATTTGCCTTTCATTTGCCTTTCATTTCATTTCATTTCATTTGCCTTTCATTTGCCTTTCATTTGCCTTTCATTTGCCTTTCATTTCATTTCATTTCATTTGCCTTTCATTTGCCTTTCATTTGCCTTTCATTTCATTTCATTTCATTTCATTTGCCTTTCATTTGCCTTTCATTTCATTTAATTTCATTTCATTTGCCTTTCATTTGCCTTTCATTTGCCTTTCATTTGCCTTTCATTTGCCTTTCATTTCATTTCATTTCATTTCATTTGCCTTTCATTTCATTTCATTTGCCTTTCATTTGCCTTTCATTTGCCTTTCATTTGCCTTTCATTTCATTTCATTTCATTTCATTTGCCTTTCATTTGCCTTTCATTTGCCTTTCACTTCATTTCATTTCATTTCATTTGCCTTTCATTTGCCTTTCATTTCATTTCATTCCATTTCATTTCATTTCATTTGCCTTTCATTTTCATTTCATTTCATTTCATTTCATTTCATTTGCCTTTCATTTGCCTTTCATTTCATTTCATTTCATTTCATTTGCCTTTCATTTGCCTTTCATTTCATTTCATTTCATTTCATTTCATTTGCCTTTCATTTGCCTTTCATTTCATTTCATTTCATTTGCCTTTCATTTGCCTTTCATTTGCCTTTCATTTGCCTTTCATTTCATTTCATTTCATTTGCCTTTCATTTGCCTTTCATTTCATTTCATTTGCCTTTCATTTGCCATTCATTTGCCTTTCATTTCATTTCATTTGCCTTTCATTTGCCTTTCATTTGCCTTTCATTTGCCTTTCATTTCATTTCATTTCATTTGCCTTTCATTTGCCTTTCATTTCATTTCATTTCATTTGCCTTTCATTTGCCTTTCATTTGCCTTTCATTTCATTTCATTTCATTTCATTTGCCTTTCATTTGCCTTTCATTTCATTTCATTTCATTTCATTTGCCTTTCATTTGCCTTTCATTTGCCTTTCATTTCATTTGCCTTTCATTTGCCTTTCATTTGCCTTTCATTTCATTTCATTTCATTTGCCTTTCATTTGCCTTTCATTTGCCTTTCATTTCATTTCATTGCATTTCATTTGCCTTTCATTTGCCTTTCATTTCATTTCATTTGCCTTTCATTTGCCTTTCATTTCATTTCATTTGCCTTTCATTTGCCTTTCATTTGCCTTTCATTTCATTTCATTTGCCTTTCATTTGCCTTTCATTTCATTTCATTTCATTCCATTTGCCTTTCATTTGCCTTTCATTTCATTTCATTTCATTTGCCTTTCATTTGCCTTTCATTTCATTTCATTTCATTTGCCTTTCATTTGCCTTTCATTTGCCTTTCATTTCATTTCATTTCATTTGCCTTTCATTTGCCTTTCATTTGCCTTTCATTTCATTTCATTTGCCTTTCATTTGCCTTTCATTTGCCTTTCATTTCATTTCATTTCATTTCATTTGCCTTTCATTTGCCTTTCATTTCATTTCATTTCATTTCATTTCATTTCATTTGCCTTTCATTTGCCTTTCATTTGCCTTTCATTTCATTTCATTTGCCTTTCATTTGCCTTTCATTTGCCTTTCATTTGCCTTTCATTTGCCTTTCATTTCATTTCATTTCATTTCATTTGCCTTTCATTTGCCTTTCATTTGCCTTTCATTTGCCTTTCATTTCATTTCATTTCCTTTCATTTCCCTTTCATTTGCCTTTCATTTGCCTTTCATTTGCCTTTCATTTGCCTTTCATTTCATTTCATTTCATTTCATTTGCCTTTCATTTGCCTTTCATTTCATTTCATTTGCCTTTCATTTGCCTTTCATTTGCCTTTCATTTGCCTTTCATTTGCCTTTCATTTCATTTCATTTGCCTTTCATTTGCCTTTCATTTGCCTTTAATTTGCCTTTCATTTCATTTCATTTAATTTCATTTGCCTTTCATTTGCCTTTCATTTCATTTCATTTCATTTGCCTTTCATTTGCCTTTCATTTGCCTTTCATTTCATTTCATTTCATTTCATTTGCCTTTCATTTGCCTTTCATTTGCCTTTCATTTGCCTTTCATTTCATTTCATTTCATTTGCCTTTCATTTGCCTTTCATTTCATTTCATTTCATTTGCCTTTCATTTGCCTTTCATTTGCCTTTCATTTGCCTTTCATTTGCCTTTCATTTGCCTTTCATTTCATTTCATTTCAGTTGCCTTTCATTTGCCTTTCATTTGCCTTTCATTTCATTTCATTTGCCTTTCATTTGCCTTTCATTTGCCTTTCATTTGCATTTCATTTCATTTCATTTGCCTTTCATTTGCCTTTCATTTGCCTTTCATTTCATTTCATTTCATTTCATTTGCCTTTCATTTGCCTTTCATTTGCCTTTCATTTCATTTCATTTCATTTCATGTGCCTTTCATTTGCCTTTCATTTGCCTTTCATTTCATTTCATTTCATTTCATTTGCCTTTCATTTGCCTTTCATTTGCCTTTCATTTCATTTCATTTGCCTTTCATTTGCCTTTCATTTGCCTTTCATTTGCCTTTCATTTGCCTTTCATTTGCCTTTCATTTCATTTCATTTCATTTGCCTTTCATTTGCCTTTCATTTGCCTTTCATTTGCCTTTCATTTGCCTTTCATTTCATTTCATTTCATTTGCCTTTCATTTGCCTTTCATTTCATTTCATTTGATTTCATTTGATTTCATTTGCCTTTCATTTGCCTTTCATTTCATTTCATTTCATTTCATTTGCCTTTCATTTGCCTTTCATTTGCCTTTCATTTCATTTGCCTTTCATTTGCCTTTCATTTGCCTTTCATTTGCCTTTCATTTCATTTCATTTCATTTCATTTGCCTTTCATTTGCCTTTCATTTCATTTCATTTCATTTGCCTTTCATTTGCCTTTCATTTCATTTCATTTCATTTCATTTGCCTTTCATTTGCCTTTCATTTCATTTCATTTCATTTCATTTGCCTTTCATTTGCCTTTCATTTCATTTCATTTGCCTTTCATTTGCCTTTCATTTCATTTCATTTCATTTGCCTTTCATTTGCCTTTCATTTGCCTTTCATTTGCCTTTCATTTGCCTTTCATTTGCCTTTCATTTCATTTCATTTGCCTTTCATTTGCCTTTCATTTCATTTCATTTCATTTGCCTTTCATTTGCCTTTCATTTGCATTTCATTTCATTTCATTTGCCTTTCATTTCATTTCATTTCATTTGCCTTTCATTTGCCTTTCATTTGCCTTTCATTTCATTTGCCTTTCATTTGCCTTTCATTTGCCTTTCATTTGCCTTTCATTTCATTTAATTTCATTTCATTTGCCTTTCATTTGCCTTTCATTTGCCTTTCATTTCATTTCATTTGCCTTTCATTTGCCTTTCATTTCATTTCATTTCATTTGCCTTTCATTTGCCTTTCATTTGCCTTTCATTTCATTTCATTTCATTTCATTTGCCTTTCATTTGCCTTTCATTTGCCTTTCATTTGCCTTTCATTTGCCTTTCATTTGCCTTTCATTTCATTGCATTTCATTTCATTTGCCTTTCATTTGCCTTTCATTTGCCTTTCATTTGCCTTTCATTTCATTTCATTTCATTTGCCTTTCATTTGCCTTTCATTTGCCTTTCATTTCATTTCATTTCATTTGCCTTTCATTTGCCTTTCATTTCATTTCATTTGCCTTTCATTTGCCTTTCATTTGCCTTTCATTTCATTTCATTTCATTTCATTTGCCTTTCATTTGCCTTTCATTTGCCTTTCATTTCATTTCATTTGCCTTTCATTTGCCTTTCATTTCATTTCATTTGCCTTTCATTTGCCTTTCATTTGCCTTTCATTTCATTTCATTTCATTTGCCTTTCATTTGCCTTTCATTTGCCTTTCATTTGATTTCATTTCATTTGCCTTTCATTTGCCTTTCATTTCATTTCATTTCATTTGCCTTTCATTTGCCTTTCATTTGCCTTTCATTTGCCTTTCATTTGCCTTTCATTTGCCTTTCATTTCATTTCATTTGCCTTTCATTTGCCTTTCATTTGCCTTTCATTTCATTTCATTTCATTTCATTTGCCTTTCATTTGCCTTTCATTTGCCTTTCATTTGCCTTTCATTTCATTTCATTTGCCTTTCATTTGCCTTTCATTTCATTTCATTTGCCTTTCATTTGCCTTTCATTTGCCTTTCATTTCATTTCATTTCATTTCATTTGCCTTTCATTTCATTTCATTTCATTTCATTTCATTTGCCTTTCATTTGCCTTTCATTTCATTTCATTTCATTTCATTTGCCTTTCATTTGCCTTTCATTTCATTTCATTTGCCTTTCATTTGCCTTTCATTTCATTTCATTTCAATTCATTTCATTTCATTTGCCTTTCATTTCATTTCATTTCATTTCATTTCATTTCATTTCATTTGCCTTTCATTTCATTTGCCTTTCATTTCATTTGCCTTTCATTTCATTTCATTTCATTTCATTTGCCTTTCATTTCATTTGCCTTTCATTTCATTTCATTTCATTTCATTTCATTTGCCTTTCATTTCATTTCATTTCATTTCATTTCATTTCATTTGCCTTTCATTTCATTTCATTTCATTTCATTTCATTTGCCTTTCATTTCATTTCATTTCATTTGCCTTTCATTTCATTTCATTTCATTTGCCTTTCATTTCATTTCATTTCATTTCATTTCATTTGCCTTTCATTTCATTTCATTTCATTTCATTTCATTTGCCTTTCATTTCATTTCATTTCATTTGCCTTTCATTTCATTTCATTTGCCTTTCATTTCATTTCATTTGCCTTTCATTTCATTTCATTTCATTTCATTTGCCTTTCATTTCATTTCATTTGCCTTTCATTTCATTTCATTTCATTTCATTTCATTTGCCTTTCATTTCATTTCATTTCATTGCATTTCATTTGCCTTTCATTTCATTTAATTTCATTTCATTTGCCTTTCATTTCATTTCATTTCATTTCATTTCATTTGCCTTTCATTTCATTTCATTTCATTTGCCTTTCATTTCATTTCATTTGCCTTTCATTTCATTTCATTTGCCTTTCATTTCATTTCATTTGCCTTTCATTTCATTTCATTTGCCTTTCATTTCATTTCATTTGCCTTTCATTTCATTTCATTTGCCTTTCATTTCATTTCAATTGCCTTTCATTTCATTTCAATTGCCTTTCATTTCATTTCATTTGCCTTTCATTTCATTTCATTTGCCTTTCATTTCATTTGCCTTTCATTTCATTTGCCTTTCATTTCATTTGCCTTTCATTTGCCTTTCATTTCATTTGCCTTTCATTTCATTTGCCTTTCATTTCATTTGCCTTTCATTTCATTTGCCTTTCATTTCATTTGCCTTTCATTTCATTTGCCTTTCATTTCATTTGCCTTTCATTTCATTTGCCTTTCATTTCATTTGCCTTTCATTTCATTTGCCTTTCATTTCATTTGCCTTTCATGTCATTTGCCTTTCATGTCATTTGCCTTTCATGTCATTTGCCTTTCATGTCATTTGCCTTTCATGTCATTTGCCTTTCATCTCATTTGCCTTTCATCTCATTTGCCTTTCATCTCATTTGCCTTTCATCTCATTTGCCTTTCATCTCATTTGCCTTTCATCTCATTTGCCTTTCATCTCATTTGCCTTTCATCTCATTTGCCTTTCATCTCATTTGCCTTTCATCTCATTTGCCTTTCATCTCATTTGCCTTTCATCTCATTTGCCTTTCATTTCATTTCATTTCATTTGCCTTTCATTTCATTTGCCTTTCATTTCATTTCATTTCATTTCATTTCATTTGCCTTTCATTTCATTTGCCTTTCATTTGCCTTTCATTTCATTTGCCTTTCATTTGCCTTTCATTTCATTTGCCTTTCATTTCATTTCATTTCATTTGCCTTTCATTTCATTTCATTTCATTTGCCTTTCATTTCATTTCATTTCATTTGCCTTTCATTTCATTTCATTTCATTTGCCTTTCATTTCATTTCATTTCATTTGCCTTTCATTTCATTTCATTTCATTTGCCTTTCATTTCATTTCATTTCATTTGCCTTTCATTTCATTTCATTTCATTTGCCTTTCATTTCATTTCATTTCATTTGCCTTTCATTTCATTTCATTTCATTTGCCTTTCATTTCATTTCATTTCATTTGCCTTTCATTTCATTTCATTTCATTTGCCTTTCATTTCATTTCATTTCATTTGCCTTTCATTTCATTTCATTTCATTTGCCTTTCATTTCATTTCATTTCATTTGCCTTTCATTTCATTTCATTTCATTTGCCTTTCATTTCATTTCATTTCATTTGCCTTTCATTTCATTTCATTTCATTTGCCTTTCATTTCATTTCATTTCATTTGCCTTTCATTTCATTTCATTTCATTTGCCTTTCATTTCATTTCATTTCATTTGCCTTTCATTTCATTTCATTTCATTTGCCTTTCATTTCATTTCATTTCATTTGCCTTTCATTTCATTTCATTTCATTTGCCTTTCATTTCATTTCCCTTTCATTTCATTTCATTTCATTTGCCTTTCATTTCATTTCATTTCATTTCATTTGCCTTTCATTTCATTTCATTTCATTTCATTTGCCTTTCATTTCATTTCATTTCATTTCATTTGCCTTTCATTTCATTTCATTTCATTTCATTTGCCTTTCATTTCATTTCATTTCATTTCATTTGCCTTTCATTTCATTTCATTTCATTTCATTTGCCTTTCATTTCATTTCATTTCATTTCATTTCATTTCATTTGCCTTTCATTTCATTTCATTTCATTTCATTTCATTTCATTTGCCTTTCATTTCATTTCATTTGATTTCATTTCATTTCATTTGCCTTTCATTTGCCTTTCATTTCATTTCATTTCATTTCATTTCATTTCATTTGCCTTTCATTTAATTTAATTTCATTTCATTTCATTTCATTTGCCTTTCATTTCATTTCATTTCATTTCATTTCATTTGCCTTTCATTTCATTTGCCTTTCATTTCATTTCATTTCATTTCATTTCATTTGCCTTTCATTTCATTTCATTTGCCTTTCATTTCATTTCATTTCATTTCATTTCATTTGCCTTTCATTTCATTTCATTTCATTTCATTTCATTTGCCTTTCATTTCATTTCATTTCATTTCATTTGCCTTTCATTTCATTTCATTTCATTTGCCTTTCATTTCATTTCATTTCATTTCATTTCATTTCATTTCATTTGCCTTTCATTTCATTTCATTTCATTTCATTTCATTTGCCTTTCATTTCATTTCATTTCATTTCATTTGCCTTTCATTTCATTTCATTTCATTTCATTTGCCTTTCATTTCATTTCATTTCATTTCATTTGCTTCATTTCATTTCATTTCATTTCATTTTATTTCATTTCATTTGCCTTTCATTTCATTTCATTTCATTTGCCTTTCATTTCATTTCATTTCATTTCATTTCATTTCATTTCATTTCATTTGCCTTTCATTTCATTTCATTTCATTTCATTTCATTTCATTTGCCTTTCATTTCATTTCATTTCATTTCATTTGCCTTTCATTTGCCTTTCATTTCATTTCATTTCATTTCATTTCATTTCATTTGCCTTTCATTTCATTTCATTTCATTTCATTTCATTTGCCTTTCATTTCATTTCATTTGCCTTTCATTTCATTTCATTTCATTTCATTTCATTTGCCTTTCATTTCATTTCATTTCATTTCATTTCATTTCATTTGCCTTTCATTTCATTTCATTTCATTTCATTTGCCTTTCAATTCATTTCATTTCATTTCATTTCATTTGCCTTTCATTTCAATTCATTTCATTTCATTTCATTTCATTTGCCTTTCATTTCATTTCATTTCATTTCATTTGCCTTTCATTTCATTTCATTTCATTTCATTTCATTTCATTTGCCTTTCATTTCATTTCATTTCATTTCATTTCATTTGCCTTTCATTTCATTTCTTTTCATTTCATTTCATTTCATTTGCCTTTCATTTCATTTCATTTCATTTCATTTCATTTCATTTGCCTTTCATTTCATTTCATTTCATTTGCCTTTCATTTCATTTCATTTCATTTCATTTCATTTGCCTTTCATTTCATTTCATTTCATTTCATTTGCCTTTCATTTCATTTCATTTCATTTCATTTCATTTCATTTGCCTTTCATTTCATTTCATTTCATTTCATTTCATTTGCCTTTCATTTCATTTCATTTCATTTCATTTCATTTGCCTTTCATTTCATTTCATTTCATTTCATTTGCCTTTCATTTCATTTCATTTCATTTCATTTGCCTTTCATTTCATTTCATTTCATTTCATTTCATTTCATTTGCCTTTCATTTCATTTCATTTCATTTCATTTGCCTTTCATTTCATTTCATTTCATTTCATTTGCCTTTCATTTCATTTCATTTCATTTCATTTGCCTTTCATTTCATTTCATTTCATTTCATTTCATTTGCCTTTTATTTCATTTCATTTCATTTCATTTCATTTGCCTTTCATTTCATTTCATTTCATTTCATTTCATTTCATTTCATTTGCCTTTCATTTCATTTCATTTCATTTCATTTCATTTCATTTCATTTGCCTTTCATTTCATTTCATTTCATTTCATTTCATTTGCCTTTCATTTCATTTCATTTTCATTTCATTTCATTTGCCTTTCATTTCATTTCATTTCATTTCATTTCATTTGCCTTTCATTTCATTTCATTTCATTTCATTTCATTTCATTTCATTTCATTTGCCTTTCATTTCATTTCAATTCATTTCATTTCATTTCATTTCATTTGCCTTTCATTTCATTTCATTTCATTTCATTTGCCTTTCATTTGCCTTTCATTTCATTTCATTTCATTTGCCTTTCATTTCATTTCATTTCATTTCATTTCCTTTCATTTCATTTCATTTAATTTCATTTGCCTTTCATTTCATTTCATTTCATTTCATTTCATTTGCCTTTCATTTCATTTCATTTCATTTCATTTGCCTTTCATTTCATTTCATTTCATTTGCCTTTCATTTCATTTCATTTCATTTCATTTGCCTTTCATTTCATTTCATTTCATTTCATTTCATTTCATTTGCCTTTCTTTTCATTTCATTTCATTTCATTTGCCTTTCATTTCATTTCATTTCATTTCATTTCATTTGCCTTTCATTTCATTTCATTTCATTTCATTTGCCTTTCATTTCATTTCATTTCATTTCATTTCATTTGCCTTTCATTTCATTTCATTTCATTTCATTTCATTTGCCTTTCATTTCATTTCATTTCATTTCATTTCATTTCATTTCATTTCATTTCATTTCATTTCATTTCATTTCCTTTCATTTGCCTTTCATTTGCCTTTCATTTGCCTTTCATTTGCCTTTCATTTGCCTTTCATTTGCATTTCATTTCATTTCATTTCATTTCATTTCATTTGCCTTTCATTTCATTTCATTTGCCTTTCATTTGCCTTTCATTTCATTTCATTTGCCTTTCATTTGCCTTTCATTTGCCTTTCATTTGCCTTTCATTTCATTTCATTTGCCTTTCATTTCATTTCATTTCATTTGCCTTTCATTTCATTTCATTTCATTTCATTTCATTTGCCTTTCATTTCATTTCATTTCATTTCATTTCATTTCATTTGCCTTTCATTTCATTTCATTTCATTTGCCTTTCATTTCATTTCATTTCATTTGCCTTTCATTTCATTTCATTTCATTTCATTTCATTTCATTTGCCTTTCATTTCATTTCATTTCATTTAATTTCATTTCATTTGCCTTTCATTTCATTTCATTTCATTTCATTTGCCTTTCATTTCATTTCATTTCATTTCATTTCATTTGCCTTTCATTTCATTTCATTTCATTTCATTTCATTTGCCTTTCATTTCATTTCATTTCATTTCATTTCATTTGCCTTTCATTTCATTTCATTTCATTTCATTTCATTTCATTTGCCTTTCATTTCATTTCATTTCATTTCATTTCATTTGCCTTTCATTTCATTTGCCTTTCATTTCATTTCATTTCATTTCATTTGCCTTTCATTTCATTTCATTTCATTTCATTTCATTTCATTTCATTTCATTTCTTTTCATTTTATTTCATTTCATTTCATTTCATTTCTTTTCATTTTATTTCATTTGCCTTTCATTTCATTTCATTTCATTTCATTTCATTTCATTTCATTTCATTTGCCTTTCATTTCATTTCATTTCATTTGCCTTTCATTTCATTTCATTTGCCTTTCATTTCATTTCATTTCATTTGATTTCATTTCATTTCATTTGCCTTTCATTTCATTTCATTTCATTTCATTTCATTTCATTTGCCTTTCATTTGCCTTTCATTTCATTTCATTTCATTTCATTTCATTTGCCTTTCATTTCATTTCATTTCATTTCATTTCATTTGCCTTTCATTTCATTTCATTTCATTTGATTTCATTTCATTTCATTTGCCTTTCATTTCATTTCATTTCATTTCATTTCATTTCATTTGCCTTTCATTTCATTTGCCTTTCATTTCATTTCATTTCATTTCATTTGCCTTTCATTTCATTTCATTTCATTTCATTTCATTTCATTTCATTTCATTTCATTTCATTTGCCTTTCATTTCATTTCATTTCATTTCATTTGCCTTTCATTTCATTTCATTTGCCTTTCATTTCATTTGCCTTTCATTTGCCTTTCATTTGCCTTTCATTTGCCTTTCATTTCATTTCATTTCATTTCATTTGCCTTTCATTTGCCTTTCATTTCATTTCATTTGCCTTTCATTTGCCTTTCATTTGCATTTCATTTCATTTGCCTTTCATTTGCCTTTCATTTGCCTTTCATTTGCCTTTCATTTGCCTTTCATTTCATTTCATTTCATTTGCCTTTCATTTGCCTTTCATTTCATTTCATTTCATTTGCCTTTCATTTGCATTTCATTTCATTTCATTTCATTTGCCTTTCATTTGCCTTTCATTTGCCTTTCATTTCATTTCATTTCATTTGCCTTTCATTTGCCTTTCATTTGCCTTTCATTTCATTTCATTTCATTTGCCTTTCATTTGCCTTTCATTTGCCTTTCATTTCATTTGCCTTTCATTTGCCTTTCATTTGCCTTTCATTTGCCTTTCATTTGCCTTTCATTTGCCTTTCATTTCATTTCATTTGCCTTTCATTTGCCTTTCATTTGCCTTTCATTTCATTTCATTTCATTTCATTTCATTTGCCTTTCATTTGCCTTTCATTTGCCTTTCACTTCATTTCATTTCATTTCATTTGCCTTTCATTTGCCTTTCATTCCATTTCATTTCATTTCATTTGCCTTTCATTTGCCTTTCATTTGCCTTTCATTTCATTTCATTTGCCTTTCATTTGCCTTTCATTTCATTTCATTTGCCTTTCATTTGCCTTTCATTTGCCTTTCATTTGCCTTTCATTTCATTGGCCTTTCATTTGCCTTTCATTTCATTTCATTTCATTTCATTTCATTTCATTTGCCTTTCATTTCATTTCATTTCATTTCATTTGCCTTTCATTTGCCTTTCATTTGCCTTTCATTTCATTTCATTTCATTTCATTTGCCTTTCATTTGCCTTTCATTTGCCTTTCATTTGCCTTTCATTTCATTTCATTTCATTTCATTTGCCTTTCATTTGCCTTTCATTTGCCTTTCATTTCATTTCATTTCATTTCATTTGCCTTTCATTTGCCTTTCATTTGCCTTTCATTTGCCTTTCATTTCATTTCATTTCATTTGCCTTTCATTTGCCTTTCATTTCATTTCATTTCATTTGCCTTTCATTTGCCTTTCATTTCATTTCATTTGCCTTTCATTTGCCTTTCATTTCATTTCATTTCATTTCATTTCATTTGCCTTTCATTTGCCTTTCATTTCATTTCATTTCATTTCATTTCATTTGCCTTTCATTTGCCTTTCATTTCATTTCATTTGCCTTTCATTTGCCTTTCATTTCATTTCATTTCATTTCATTTCATTTGCCTTTCATTTGCCTTTCATTTCATTTGCCTTTCATTTGCCTTTCATTTGCCTTTCATTTCATTTCATTTCATTTGCCTTTCATTTGCCTTTCATTTCATTTGCCTTTCATTTGCCTTTCATTTCATTTCATTTCATTTCATTTCATTTGCCTTTCATTTGCCTTTCATTTCATTTCATTTCATTTCATTTGCCTTTCATTTCATTTCATTTCATTTCATTTCATTTCATTTCATTTCATTTGCCTTTCATTTGCCTTTCATTTCATTTCATTTCATTTGCCTTTCATTTCATTTCATTTCATTTCATTTGCCTTTCATTTGCCTTTCATTTGCCTTTCATTTGCATTTCATTTCATTTCATTTCATTTCATTTGCCTTTCATTTCATTTCATTTGCCTTTCATTTCATTTCATTTGCCTTTCATTTGCCTTTCATTTGCCTTTCATTTCATTTCATTTCATTTGCCTTTCATTTGCCTTTCATTTGCCTTTCATTTGCCTTTCATTTCATTTCATTTCATTTGCCTTTCATTTGCCTTTCATTTCATTTCATTTCATTTCATTTGCCTTTCATTTGCCTTTCATTTGCCTTTCATTTGCCTTTCATTTCATTTCATTTGCCTTTCATTTGCCTTTCATTTGCCTTTCATTTCATTTCATTTCATTTGCCTTTCATTTGCCTTTCATTTGCCTTTCATTTCATTTCATTTCATTTGCCTTTCATTTGCCTTTCATTTGCCTTTCATTTCATTTCATTTCATTTGCCTTTCATTTGCCTTTCATTTGCCTTTCATTTCATTTCATTTCATTTCATTTGCCTTTCATTTGCCTTTCATTTGCCTTTCATTTGCCTTTCATTTCATTTCATTTGCCTTTCATTTGCCTTTCATTTGCCTTTCATTTGCCTTTCATTTCATTTCATTTGCCTTTCATTTGCCTTTCATTTGCCTTTCACTTCATTTCATTTCATTTCATTTGCCTTTCATTTGCCTTTCATTTCATTTCATTTCATTTCATTTCATTTGCCTTTCATTTGCCTTTCATTTCATTTCATTTCATTTCATTTCATTTGCCTTTCATTTGCCTTTCATTTCATTTCATTTCATTTGCCTTTCATTTGCCTTTCATTTCATTTCATTTGCCTTTCATTTGCCTTTCATTTCATTTCATTTCATTTCATTTCATTTGCCTTTCATTTGCCTTTCATTTGCCTTTCATTTCATTTCATTTCATTTCATTTCATTTCATTTCATTTGCCTTTCATTTGCCTTTCATTTCATTTCATTTCCTTTCATTTGCCTTTCATTTGCCTTTCATTTGCCTTTCATTTGCCTTTCATTTGCCTTTCATTTCATTTCATTTCATTTCATTTCATTTGCCTTTCATTTGCCTTTCATTTCATTTCATTTCATTTGCCTTTCATTTGCCTTTCATTTGCCTTTCATTTCATTTCATTTCATTTCATTTGATTTCATTTGCCTTTCATTTGCCTTTCATTTCATTTCATTTGCCTTTCATTTGCCTTTCATTTGCCTTTCATTTGCCTTTCATTTCATTTGCCTTTCATTTGCCTTTCATTTGCCTTTCATTTGCCTTTCATTTGCCTTTCATTTGCCTTTCATTTCATTTCATTTGCCTTTCATTTGCCTTTCATTTCATTTCATTTCATTTCATTTCATTTCATTTGCCTTTCATTTGCCTTTCATTTGCATTTCATTTCATTTCATTTCATTTGCCTTTCATTTGCCTTTCATTTGCCTTTCATTTGCCTTTCATTTGCCTTTCATTTGCCTTTCATTTGCCTTTCATTTCATTTCATTTGCCTTTCATTTGCCTTTCATTTCATTTCATTTCATTTGCCTTTCATTTGCCTTTCATTTGCCTTTCATTTCATTTCATTTCATTTGCCTTTCATTTGCCTTTCATTTGCCTTTCATTTGCCTTTCATTTCATTTGCCTTTCATTTGCCTTTCATTTGCCTTTCATTTCATTTCATTTGCCTTTCATTTGCCTTTCATTTCATTTAATTTCATTTAATTTCATTTCATTTGCCTTTCATTTGCCTTTCATTTGCCTTTCATTTCATTTCATTTCATTTCATTTGCCTTTCATTTGCCTTTCATTTCATTTCATTTGCCTTTCATTTGCCTTTCATTTGCCTTTCATTTGCCTTTCATTTCATTTCATTTGCCTTTCATTTGCCTTTCATTTGCCTTTCACTTCATTTCATTTCATTTCATTTGCCTTTCATTTGCCTTTCTTTTCATTTCATTCCATTTCATTTCATTTCATTTGCCTTTCATTTGCCTTTCATTTCATTTCATTTCATTTCATTTCATTTGCCTTTCATTTGCCTTTCATTTCATTTCATTTCATTTGCCTTTCATTTGCCTTTCATTTGCCTTTCATTTCATTTCATTTGCCTTTCATTTGCCTTTCATTTCATTTCATTTCATTTCATTTGCCTTTCATTTGCCTTTCATTTGCCTTTCATTTGCCTTTCATTTCATTTCATTTCATTTCATTTGCCTTTCATTTGCCTTTCATTTCATTTCATTTCATTTCATTTGCCTTTCATTTCATTTCATTTGCCTTTCATTTGCCTTTCATTTCATTTCATTTCATTTCATTTCATTTCATTTGCCTTTCATTTGCCTTTCATTTGCCTTTCATTTGCCTTTCATTTGCCTTTCATTTGCCTTTCATTTGCCTTTCATTTGCCTTTCATTTCATTTCATTTGCCTTTCATTTGCCTTTCATTTGCCTTTCATTTCATTTCATTTCATTTCATTTGCCTTTCATTTGCCTTTCATTTCATTTCATTTCATTTCATTTCATTTGCCTTTCATTTCATTTCATTTCATTTCATTTCATTTCATTTGCCTTTCATTTGCCTTTCATTTCATTTCATTTCATTTGCCTTTCATTTGCCTTTCATTTCATTTCATTTCATTTCATTTCATTTGCCTTTCATTTGCCTTTCATTTCATTTCATTTCATTTCATTTGCCTTTCATTTGCCTTTCATTTCATTTCATTTCATTTGCCTTTCATTTGCCTTTCATTTGCCTTTCATTTGCCTTTCATTTCATTTCATTTCATTTCATTTCATTTGCCTTTCATTTCATTTCATTTCATTTGCCTTTCATTTGCCTTTCATTTGCCTTTCATTTCATTTCATTTCATTTGCCTTTCATTTGCCTTTCATTTCATTTCATTTCATTTGCCTTTCATTTGCCTTTCATTTCATTTCATTTCATTTCATTTCATTTCATATGCCTTTCATTTGCCTTTCATTTGCCTTTCATTTCATTTCATTTCATTTGCCTTTCATTTGCCTTTCATTTGCCTTTCATTTCATTTCATTTCCTTTCATTTGCCTTTCATTTGCCTTTCATTTGCCTTTCATTTGCCTTTCATTTCATTTCATTTCATCTGCCTTTCATTTGCCTTTCATTTCATTTCATTTCATTTCATTTCATTTGCCTTTCATTTGCCTTTCATTTCATTTCATTTGCCTTTCATTTGCCTTTCATTTCATTTCATTTCATTTGCCTTTCATTTCATTTCATTTCATTTCATTTCATTTCATTTCATTTGCCTTTCATTTGCCTTTCATTTCATTTCATTTCATTTCATTTGCCTTTCATTTGCCTTTCATTTGCCTTTCATTTCATTTCATTTGCCTTTCATTTGCCTTTCATTTCATTTCATTTGCCTTTCATTTGCCTTTCATTTGCATTTCATTTCATTTCATTTCATTTCATTTGCCTTTCATTTGCCTTTCATTTGCCTTTCATTTGCCTTTCATTTGCCTTTCATTTGCCTTTCATTTGCCTTTCATTTGCCTTTCATTTCATTTCATTTGCCTTTCATTTGCCTTTCATTTCATTTCATTTCATTTGCCTTTCATTTGCCTTTCATTTGCCTTTCATTTCATTTCATTTCATTTCATTTGCCTTTCATTTGCCTTTCATTTGCCTTTCATTTGCCTTTCATTTCATTTGCCTTTCATTTGCCTTTCATTTGCCTTTCATTTCATTTCATTTGCCTTTCATTTGCCTTTCATTTCATTTAATTTCATTTAATTTCATTTCATTTGCCTTT
The DNA here is from genome assembly GCA_036785375.1 of Leucoraja ocellata. Lineage (NCBI taxonomy): Eukaryota > Metazoa > Chordata > Chondrichthyes > Rajiformes > Rajidae > Leucoraja > Leucoraja ocellata. The sequence goes on along the minus strand of JAWMAR010001028.1, from coordinate 32,799 downwards.
CATTTGCCTTTCATTTGCCTTTCATTTCATTTCATTTCATTTCATTTGCCTTTCATTTGCCTTTCATTTCATTTCATTTGCCTTTCATTTGCCTTTCATTTGCCTTTCATTTGCCTTTCATTTCATTTCATTTGCCTTTCATTTGCCTTTCATTTGCCTTTCACTTCATTTCATTTCATTTCATTTGCCTTTCATTTGCCTTTCTTTTCATTTCATTCCATTTCATTTCATTTCATTTGCCTTTCATTTGCCTTTCATTTCATTTCATTTCATTTCATTTCATTTGCCTTTCATTTGCCTTTCATTTCATTTCATTTCATTTGCCTTTCATTTGCCTTTCATTTGCCTTTCATTTCATTTCATTTGCCTTTCATTTGCCTTTCATTTCATTTCATTTCATTTGCCTTTCATTTGCCTTTCATTTGCCTTTCATTTGCCTTTCATTTCATTTCATTTCATTTCATTTGCCTTTCATTTGCCTTTCATTTCATTTCATTTCATTTCATTTGCCTTTCATTTCATTTCATTTGCCTTTCATTTGCCTTTCATTTCATTTCATTTCATTTCATTTCATTTGCCTTTCATTTGCCTTTCATTTGCCTTTCATTTCATTTGCCTTTCATTTGCCTTTCATTTGCCTTTCATTTCATTTCATTTCATTTCATTTGCCTTTCATTTGCCTTTCATTTCATTTCATTTGCCTTTCATTTGCCTTTCATTTGCCTTTCATTTCATTTCATTTCATTTGCCTTTCATTTGCCTTTCATTTCATTTCATTTCATTTCATTTCATTTCATTTGCCTTTCATTTGCCTTTCATTTCATTTCATTTCATTTCATTTCATTTGCCTTTCATTTCATTTCATTTCATTTCATTTCATTTCATTTGCCTTTCATTTGCCTTTCATTTCATTTCATTTCATTTGCCTTTCATTTGCCTTTCATTTCATTTCATTTCATTTCATTTCATTTGCCTTTCATTTGCCTTTCATTTCATTTCATTTCATTTCATTTGCCTTTCATTTGCCTTTCATTTCATTTCATTTCATTTGCCTTTCATTTGCCTTTCATTTGCCTTTCATTTCATTTCATTTCATTTCATTTCATTTGCCTTTCATTTCATTTCATTTCATTTGCCTTTCATTTGCCTTTCATTTGCCTTTCATTTCATTTCATTTCATTTGCCTTTCATTTGCCTTTCATTTCATTTCATTTCATTTCATTTGCCTTTCATTTGCCTTTCATTTCATTTCATTTCATTTCATTTGCCTTTCATATGCCTTTCATTTGCCTTTCATTTGCCTTTCATTTCATTTCATTTCATTTCATTTCATTTCATTTGCCTTTCATTTGCCTTTCATTTGCCTTTCATTTCATTTCATTTCCTTTCATTTGCCTTTCATTTGCCTTTCATTTGCCTTTCATTTGCCTTTCATTTGCCTTTCATTTCATTTCATTTCATCTGCCTTTCATTTGCCTTTCATTTCATTTCATTTCATTTCATTTCATTTCATTTGCCTTTCATTTCATTTCATTTGCCTTTCATTTGCCTTTCATTTCATTTCATTTCATTTCATTTGCCTTTCATTTCATTTCATTTCATTTCATTTCATTTCATTTCATTTGCCTTTCATTTGCCTTTCATTTCATTTCATTTCATTTCATTTCATTTCATTTGCCTTTCATTTGCCTTTCATTTGCCTTTCATTTCATTTCATTTGCCTTTCATTTGCCTTTCATTTCATTTCATTTGCCTTTCATTTGCCTTTCATTTCATTTCATTTCATTTCATTTCATTTCATTTGCCTTTCATTTGCCTTTCATTTCATTTCATTTGCCTTTCATTTGCCTTTCTTTTCATTTCATTTCATTTGATTTCATTTGCCTTTCATTTGCCTTTCATTTCATTTCATTTGCCTTTCATTTGCCTTTCATTTGCCTTTCATTTCATTTCATTTCATTTGCCTTTCATTTGCCTTTCATTTCATTTCATTTCATTTCATTTCATTTCATTTGCCTTTCATTTGCCTTTCATTTCATTTCATTTCATTTCATTTTATTTGCCTTTCATTTGCCTTTCATTTCATTTCATTGCATTTCATTTGCCTTTCATTTGCCTTTCATTTCATTTCATTTCATTTGCCTTTCATTTGCCTTTCATTTCATTTCATTTGCCTTTCATTTGCCTTTCATTTGCCTTTCATTTCATTTCATTTCATTTCATTTGCCTTTCATTTGCCTTTCATTTCATTTCATTTGCCTTTCATTTGCCTTTCATTTCATTTCATTTGCCTTTCATTTGCCTTTCATTTCATTTCATTTCATTTCATTTCATTTCATTTGCCTTTCATTTGCCTTTCATTTCATTTCATTTCATTTCATTTGCCTTTCATTTGCCTTTCATTTCATTTCATTTCATTTCATTTCATTTGCCTTTCATTTGCCTTTCATTTCATTTCATTTCATTTCATTTCATTTCATTTGCCTTTCATTTCATTTCATTTCATTTGCCTTTCATTTGCCTTTCATTTGCCTTTCATTTGCCTTTCATTTGCCTTTCATTTCATTTCATTTCATTTGCCTTTCATTTCATTTCATTTCATTTGCCTTTCATTTGCCTTTCATTTGCCTTTCATTTCATTTCATTTCATTTCATTTGCCTTTCATTTGCATTTCATTTCATTTCATTTGCCTTTCATTTCATTTCATTTGCCTTTCATTTGCCTTTCATTTGCCTTTCATTTCATTTCATTTCCTTTCATTTGCCTTTCATTTGCCTTTCATTTCATTTCATTTGCCTTTCATTTGCCTTTCATTTGCCTTTCATTTGCCTTTCATTTCATTTCATTTCATTTGCCTTTCATTTGCCTTTCATTTCATTTCATTTCATTTGCCTTTCATTTGCCTTTCATTTGCCTTTCATTTGCCTTTCATTTGCATTTCATTTCATTTCATTTCATTTCATTTCATTTGCCTTTCATTTGCCTTTCATTTGCCTTTCATTTCATTTCATTTAATTTCATTTGCCTTTCATTTGCCTTTCATTTGCCTTTCATTTCATTTCATTTCATTTCATTCCATTTGCCTTTCATTTGCCTTTCATTTCATTTCATTTGCCTTTCATTTGCCTTTCATTTGCCTTTCATTTGCCTTTCATTTCATTTCATTTGCCTTTCATTTGCCTTTCATTTGCCTTTCATTTGCCTTTCATTTGCCTTTCATTTCATTTCATTTCATTTCATTTGCCTTTCATTTGCCTTTCATTTGCCTTTCATTTGCCTTTCATTTCATTTCATTTGCCTTTCATTTGCCTTTCATTTGCCTTTCATTTCATTTCATTTCATGTGCCTTTCATTTGCCTTTCATTTGCCTTTCATTTGCCTTTCATTTCATTTCATTTCATTTCATTTGCCTTTCATTTGCCTTTCATTTCATTTCATTTGCCTTTCATTTGCCTTTCATTTGCCTTTCATTTGCCTTTCATTTGCCTTTCATTTGCCTTTCATTTCATTTCATTTGCCTTTCATTTGCCTTTCATTTAATTTCATTTCATTTGCCTTTCATTTGCCTTTCATTTGCCTTTCATTTGCCTTTCATTTGCCTTTCATTTCATTTCATTTCATTTCATTTGCCTTTCATTTGCCTTTCATTTGCCTTTCATTTCATTTCATTTCATTTCATTTGCCTTTCATTTGCCTTTCATTTGCCTTTCATTTCATTTCATTTGCCTTTCATTTGCCTTTCATTTGCCTTTCATTTCATTTCATTTCATTTGCCTTTCATTTGCCTTTCATTTGCCTTTCATTTGCCTTTCATTTCATTTCATTTCATTTCATTTGCCTTTCATTTGCCTTTCATTTCATTTCATTTCATTTGCCTTTCATTTGCCTTTCATTTCATTTGCCTTTCATTTGCCTTTCATTTGCCTTTCATTTCATTTCATTTCATTTCATTTGCCTTTCATTTGCCTTTCATTTCATTTAATTTCATTTCATTTCATTTCATTTGCCTTTCATTTGCCTTTCATTTCATTTCATTTCATTTGCCTTTCATTTGCCTTTCATTTCATTTCATTTCATTTCATTTGCCTTTCATTTGCCTTTCATTTCATTTCATTTCATTTCATTTGCCTTTCATTTGCCTTTCATTTGCATTTCATTTCATTTCATTTCATTTGCCTTTCATTTGCCTTTCATTTGCCTTTCATTTGCCTTTCATTTGCCTTTCATTTCATTTCATTTCATTTGCCTTTCATTTGCCTTTCATTTCATTTCATTTGCCTTTCATTTGCCTTTCATTTGCCTTTCATTTGCCTTTCATTTGCCTTTCATTTCATTTGCCTTTCATTTGCCTTTCATTTGCCTTTCATTTGCCTTTCATTTGCCTTTCATTTGCCTTTCATTTGCCTTTCATTTCATTTGCCTTTCATTTGCCTTTCATTTGCCTTTCATTTGCCTTTCATTTCATTTAATTTCATTTCATTTGCCTTTCATTTGCCTTTCATTTCATTTCATTTCATTTCATTTGCCTTTCATTTGCCTTTCATTTCATTTCATTTGCCTTTCATTTGCCTTTCATTTGCCTTTCATTTCATTTCATTTCATTTCATTTGCCTTTCATTTGCCTTTCATTTGCCTTTCATTTGCCTTTCACTTCATTCCATTTCATTTCATTTGCCTTTCATTTGCCTTTCATTTCATTTCATTCCATTTCATTTCATTTCATTTGCCTTTCATTTGCCTTTCATTTCATTTCATTTCATTTGCCTTTCATTTGCCTTTCATTTCATTTCATTTCATTTGCCTTTCATTTGCCTTTCATTTGCCTTTCATTTCATTTCATTTGCCTTTCATTTGCCTTTCATTTCATTTCATTTGCCTTTCATTTGCCTTTCATTTGCCTTTCATTTCATTTCATTTCATTTCATTTCATTTGCCTTTCATTTGCCTTTCATTTCATTTCATTTCATTTCATTTGCCTTTCATTTGCCTTTCATTTCATTTCATTTGCCTTTCATTTGCCTTTCATTTCATTTCATTTCATTTCATTTGCCTTTCATTTGCCTTTCATTTCATTTGCCTTTCATTTGCCTTTCATTTGCCTTTCATTTGCCTTTCATTTCATTTCATTTCATTTCATTTGATTTCATTTGCCTTCCATTTGCCTTTCATTTCATTTCATTTGCCTTTCATTTGCCTTTCATTTGCCTTTCATTTCATTTCATTTCATTTGCCTTTCATTTGCCTTTCATTTGCCTTTCATTTCATTTCATTTCATTTCATTTGCCTTTCATTTGCCTTTCATTTCATTTCATTTCATTTTATTTGCCTTTCATTTGCCTTTCATTTCATTTCATTTCATTTCATTTCATTTGCCTTTCATTTGCCTTTCATTTCATTTCATTTGCCTTTCATTTCATTTCATTTGCCTTTCATTTGCCTTTCATTTGCCTTTCATTTGCCTTTCATTTGCCTTTCATTTGCCTTTCATTTCATTTCATTTGCCTTTCATTTGCCTTTCATTTCATTTCATTTCATTTGCCTTTCATTTGCCTTTCATTTGCCTTTCATTTGCCTTTCATTTCATTTCATTTCATTTCATTTCATTTCATTTGCCTTTCATTTGCCTTTCATTTCATTTCATTTCATTTGCCTTTCATTTGCCTTTCATTTCATTTCATTTCATTTGCCTTTCATTTGCCTTTCATTTGCCTTTCATTTCATTTCATTTCATTTCATTTGCCTTTCATATGCCTTTCATTTGCCTTTCATTTCATTTCATTTCATTTGCCTTTCATTTGCCTTTCATTTCATTTCATTTGCCTTTCATTTGCCTTTCATTTGCCTTTCATTTCATTTCATTTGCCTTTCATTTGCCTTTCATTTGCCTTTCATTTCATTTCATTTCATTTGCCTTTCATTTGCCTTTCATTTCATTTCATTTCATTTGCCTTTCATTTGCCTTTCATTTCATTTCATTTCATTTCATTTCATTTGCCTTTCATTTGCCTTTCATTTGCCTTTCATTTCATTTCATTTCATTTGCCTTTCATTTGCCTTTCATTTGCCTTTCATTTCATTTCATTTCATTTCATTTGCCTTTCATTTGCCTTTCATTTGCCTTTCATTTCATTTCATTTCATTTCATTTGCCTTTCATTTGCCTTTCATTTGCCTTTCATTTCATTTCATTTGCCTTTCATTTGCCTTTCATTTCATTTCATTTCATTTCATTTGCCTTTCATTTCATTTCATTTCATTTCATTTGCCTTTCATTTGCCTTTCATTTCATTTCATTTCATTTGCCTTTCATTTCATTTCATTTCATTTCATTTGCCTTTCATTTGCCTTTCATTTCATTTGCCTTTCATTTGCCTTTCATTTGCCTTTCATTTGCCTTTCATTTCATTTCATTTGCCTTTCATTTGCCTTTCATTTCATTTCATTTGCCTTTCATTTGCCTTTCATTTGCCTTTCATTTCATTTCATTTCATTTCATTTGCCTTTCATTTGCCTTTCATTTCATTTCATTTCATTTCATTTGCCTTTCATTTCATTTCATTTCATTTCATTTGCCTTTCATTTGCCTTTCATTTGCCTTTCATTTCATTTCATTTGCCTTTCATTTGCCTTTCATTTCATTTGCCTTTCATTTGCCTTTCATTTGCCTTTCATTTCATTTCATTTCATTTCATTTGATTTCATTTGCCTTCCATTTGCCTTTCATTTCATTTCATTTCCTTTCATTTGCCTTTCATTTGCCTTTCATTTCATTTCATTTCATTTGCCTTTCATTTGCCTTTCATTTGCCTTTCATTTCATTTCATTTGCCTTTCATTTGCCTTTCATTTCATTTCATTTCATTTCATTTCATTTCATTTGCCTTTCATTTCATTTCATTTGCCTTTCATTTGCCTTTCATTTCATTTCATTTCATTTCATTTCATTTCATTTCATTTGCCTTTCATTTGCCTTTCATTTGCCTTTCATTTGCCTTTCATTTGCCTTTCATTTGCCTTTCATTTGCCTTTCATTTCATTTCATTTGCCTTTCATTTGCCTTTCATTTCATTTCATTTCATTTCATTTGCCTTTCATTTGCCTTTCATTTGCCTTTCATTTCATTTCATTTCATTTCATTTCATTTGCCTTTCATTTGCCTTTCATTTCATTTCATTTCATTTGCCTTTCATTTGCCTTTCATTTCATTTCATTTCATTTGCCTTTCATTTGCCTTTCATTTGCCTTTCATTTGCCTTTCATTTCATTTCATTTCATTTCATTTGCCTTTCATATGCCTTTCATTTGCCTTTCATTTCATTTCATTTCATTTGCCTTTCATTTGCCTTTCATTTGCCTTTCATTTCATTTGCCTTTCATTTGCCTTTCATTTGCCTTTCATTTCATTTCATTTCCTTTCATTTGCCTTTCATTTGCCTTTCATTTCATTTCATTTCATTTGCCTTTCATTTGCCTTTCATTTCATTTCATTTCATTTGCCTTTCATTTGCCTTTCATTTCATTTCATTTCATTTCATTTCATTTCATTTGCCTTTCATTTGCCTTTCATTTGCCTTTCATTTCATTTCATTTCATTTCATTTGCCTTTCATTTGCCTTTCATTTGCCTTTCATTTCATTTCATTTCATTTCATTTGCCTTTCATTTGCCTTTCATTTGCCTTTCATTTGCCTTTCATTTCATTTCATTTCATTTCATTTGCCTTTCATTTGCCTTTCATTTGCCTTTCATTTCATTTCATTTCATTTCATTTGCCTTTCATTTGCCTTTCATTTGCCTTTCATTTCATTTCATTTGCCTTTCATTTGCCTTTCATTTCATTTCATTTCATTTCATTTGCCTTTCATTTCATTTCATTTCATTTCATTTGCCTTTCATTTGCCTTTCATTTCATTTCATTTCATTTCATTTCATTTCATTTGCCTTTCATTTCATTTCATTTCATTTGCCTTTCATTTGCCTTTCATTTGCCTTTCATTTCATTTCATTTGCCTTTCATTTGCCTTTCATTTCATTTCATTTCATTTGCCTTTCATTTGCCTTTCATTTCATTTCATTTCATTTCATTTCATTTCATTTCATTTCATTTCATTTCATTTGCCTTTCATTTGCCTTTCATTTGCCTTTCATTTCATTTCATTTGCCTTTCATTTGCCTTTCATTTGCCTTTCATTTGCCTTTCATTTCATTTCATTTGCCTTTCATTTGCCTTTCATTTGCCTTTCATTTGCCTTTCATTTCATTTCATTTCATTTCATTTCATTTGCCTTTCATTTGCCTTTCATTTCATTTCATTTCATTTGCCTTTCATTTGCCTTTCATTTCATTTGCCTTTCATTTGCCTTTCATTTGCCTTTCATTTCATTTCATTTCATTTCATTTGCCTTTCATATGCCTTTCATTTGCCTTTCATTTCATTTCATTTCATTTGCCTTTCATTTGCCTTTCATTTGCCTTTCATTTCATTTCATTTCATTTCATTTGCCTTTCATTTGCCTTTCATTTGCCTTTCATTTCATTTCATTTCCTTTCATTTGCCTTTCATTTGCCTTTCATTTCATTTCATTTCATTTGCCTTTCATTTGCCTTTCATTTCATTTCATTTGCCTTTCATTTGCCTTTCATTTCATTTCATTTCATTTCATTTCATTTGCCTTTCATTTGCCTTTCATTTGCCTTTCATTTCATTTCATTTGCCTTTCATTTGCCTTTCATTTGCCTTTCATTTCATTTCATTTGCCTTTCATTTGCCTTTCATTTGCCTTTCATTTCATTTCATTTCATTTCATTTGCCTTTCATTTGCCTTTCATTTGCCTTTCATTTCATTTCATTTCATTTCATTTGCCTTTCATTTGCCTTTCATTTGCCTTTCATTTCATTTCATTTGCCTTTCATTTGCCTTTCATTTCATTTCATTTCATTTCATTTGCCTTTCATTTCATTTCATTTCATTTCATTTCATTTGCCTTTCATTTGCCTTTCATTTCATTTGCCTTTCATTTGCCTTTCATTTCATTTCATTTCATTTCATTTCATTTCATTTCATTTGCCTTTCATTTCATTTCATTTCATTTGCCTTTCATTTGCCTTTCATTTGCCTTTCATTTCATTTCATTTGCCTTTCATTTGCCTTTCATTTCATTTCATTTCATTTCATTTGCCTTTCATTTGCATTTCATTTCATTTGCCTTTCATATGCCTTTCATTTGCCTTTCATTTGCCTTTCATTTCATTTCATTTCCTTTCATTTGCCTTTCATTTGCCTTTCATTTCATTTCATTTGCCTTTCATTTGCCTTTCATTTCATTTCATTTGCCTTTCATTTGCCTTTCATTTGCCTTTCATTTGCCTTTCATTTCATTTCATCTGCCTTTCATTTGCCTTTCATTTCATTTCATTTCATTTCATTTGCCTTTCATTTGCCTTTCATTTGCCTTTCATTTGCCTTTCATTTCATTTCATTTGCCTTTCATTTGCCTTTCATTCCATTTCATTTCATTTCATTTGCCTTTCATTTGCCTTTCATTTCATTTCATTTCATTTCATTTCATTTGCCTTTCATTTGCCTTTCATTTCATTTCATTTGCCTTTCATTTGCCTTTCATTTGCCTTTCATTTCATTTCATTTCATTTGCCTTTCATTTGCCTTTCATTTCATTTCATTTCATTTCATTTCATTTGCCTTTCATTTGCCTTTCATTTCATTTGCCTTTCATTTGCCTTTCATTTGCCTTTCATTTCATTTCATTTCATTTCATTTGCCTTTCATTTGCCTTTCATTTCATTTCATTTGCCTTTCATTTGCCTTTCATTTGCCTTTCATTTGCCTTTCATTTGCCTTTCATTTGCCTTTCATTTCATTTGCCTTTCATTTGCCTTTCATTTCATTTCATTTCATTTGATTTCATTTGCCTTTCATTTCATTTCATTTGCCTTTCATTTGCCTTTCATTTGCCTTTCATTTCATTTCATTTCATTTGCCTTTCATTTGCCTTTCATTTCATTTCATTTCATTTCATTTCATTTCATTTGCCTTTCATTTGCCTTTCATTTCATTTCATTTCATTTTATTTGCCTTTCATTTGCCTTTCATTTCATTTCATTGCATTTCATTTGCCTTTCATTTGCCTTTCATTTCATTTCATTTCATTTCATTTCATTTGCCTTTCATTTGCCTTTCATTTCATTTCATTTGCCTTTCATTTGCCTTTCATTTGCATTTCATTTCATTTCATTTGCCTTTCATTTGCCTTTCATTTGCCTTTCATTTCATTTCATTTCATTTGCCTTTCATTTGCCTTTCATTTCATTTCATTTCATTTGCCTTTCATTTGCCTTTCATTTCATTTCATTTCATTTGCCTTTCATTTGCCTTTCATTTCATTTCATTTCATTTCATTTGCCTTTCATTTGCCTTTCATTTGCCTTTCATTTCATTTCATTTCATTTCATTTCATTTCATTTCATTTGCCTTTCATTTGCCTTTCATTTCATTTGCCTTTCATTTGCCTTTCATTTGCCTTTCATTTCATTTCATTTCATTTCATTTGCCTTTCATTTGCCTTTCATTTGCCTTTCATTTCATTTCATTTCATTTGCCTTTCATTTGCCTTTCATTTGCCTTTCATTTCATTTCATTTCATTTCATTTGCCTTTCATTTGCCTTTCATTTCATTTCATTTGCCTTTCATTTGCCTTTCATTTCATTTCATTTGCCTTTCATTTGCCTTTCATTTGCCTTTCATTTGCCTTTCATTTCATTTCATTTCATTTGCCTTTCATATGCCTTTCATTTGCCTTTCATTTCATTTCATTTCATTTGCCTTTCATTTGCCTTTCATTTGCCTTTCATTTCATTTCATTTCCTTTCATTTGCCTTTCATTTGCCTTTCATTTGCCTTTCATTTGCCTTTCATTTGCCTTTCATTTGCCTTTCATTTGCCTTTCATTTGCCTTTCATTTGCCTTTCATTTCATTTCATTTCATTTGCCTTTCATTTGCCTTTCATTTGCCTTTCATTTGCCTTTCATTTGCCTTTCATTTGCCTTTCATTTGCCTTTCATTTGCCTTTCATTTGCCTTTCATTTGCCTTTCATTTGCATTTCATTTCATTTCATTTCCTTTCATTTGCCTTTCATTTGCCTTTCATTTGCCTTTCATTTAATTTCATTTGCCTTTCATTTGCCTTTCATTTCATTTCATTTCATTTCATTTGCCTTTCATTTCATTTCATTTGCCTTTCATTTGCCTTTCATTTGCCTTTCATTTCATTTCATTTGCCTTTCATTTGCCTTTCATTTGCCTTTCATTTGCCTTTCATTTGCCTTTCATTTGCCTTTCATTTCATTTGCCTTTCATTTGCCTTTCATTTGCCTTTCATTTGCCTTTCATTTGCCTTTCATTTCATTTCATTTCATTTCATTTGCCTTTCATTTGCCTTTCATTTGCCTTTCATTTCATTTCATTTCATTTCATTTCATTTGCCTTTCATTTGCCTTTCATTTGCCTTTCATTTGCCTTTCATTTCATTTCATTTCATTTCATTTGCCTTTCATTTGCCTTTCATTTGCCTTTCATTTCATTTCATGTGCCTTTCATTTGCCTTTCATTTGCCTTTCATTTCATTTCATTTCATTTGCCTTTCATTTGCCTTTCATTTGCCTTTCATTTCATTTCATTTGCCTTTCATTTGCCTTTCATTTGCCTTTCATTTGCCTTTCATTTGCCTTTCATTTGCCTTTCATTTGCCTTTCATTTGCCTTTCATTTCATTTCATTTGCCTTTCATTTGCCTTTCATTTGCCTTTCATTTGCCTTTCATTTCATTTCATTTCATTTCATTTGCCTTTCATTTGCCTTTCATTTGCCTTTCATTTCATTTCATTTCATTTCATTTGCCTTTCATTTGCCTTTCATTTGCCTTTCATTTGCCTTTCATTTCATTTCATTTGCCTTTCATTTGCCTTTCATTTGCCTTTCATTTCATTTCATTTGCCTTTCATTTGCCTTTCATTTGCCTTTCATTTCATTTGCCTTTCATTTGCCTTTCATTTCATTTGCCTTTCATTTGCCTTTCATTTGCCTTTCATTTGCCTTTCATTTCATTTCATTTGCCTTTCATTTGCCTTTCATTTCATTTCATTTCATTTGCCTTTCATTTGCCTTTCATTTGCCTTTCATTTCATTTCATTTCATTTCATTTCATTTGCCTTTCATTTGCCTTTCATTTCATTTAATTTCATTTCATTTCATTTCATTTGCCTTTCATTTGCCTTTCATTTGCCTTTCATTTCATTTCATTTCATTTGCCTTTCATTTGCCTTTCATTTCATTTCATTTCATTTGCCTTTCATTTGCCTTTCATTTCATTTCATTTCATTTCATTTCATTTGCCTTTCATTTGCCTTTCATTTCATTTCATTTCATTTGCCTTTCATTTGCCTTTCATTTGCATTTCATTTCATTTCATTTCATTTGCCTTTCATTTGCCTTTCATTTGCCTTTCATTTGCCTTTCATTTGCCTTTCATTTCATTTCATTTCATTTCATTTGCCTTTCATTTGCCTTTCATTTCATTTCATTTCATTTCATTTGCCTTTCATTTGCCTTTCATTTCATTTGCCTTTCATTTGCCTTTCATTTGCCTTTCATTTGCCTTTCATTTGCCTTTCATTTGCCTTTCATTTGCCTTTCATTTCATTTGCCTTTCATTTGCCTTTCATTTGCCTTTCATTTCATTTCATTTCATTTGCCTTTCATTTGCCTTTCATTTGCCTTTCATTTCATTTCATTTCATTTCATTTCATTTGCCTTTCATTTGCCTTTCATTTCATTTGCCTTTCATTTGCCTTTCATTTGCCTTTCATTTGCCTTTCATTTGCCTTTCATTTGCCTTTCATTTGCCTTTCATTTCATTTCATTTCATTTCAGTTGCCTTTCATTTGCCTTTCATTTGCCTTTCACTTCATTTCATTTCATTTCATTTGCCTTTCATTTGCCTTTCATTTCATTTCATTCCATTTCATTTCATTTCATTTGCCTTTCATTTGCCTTTCATTTCATTTCATTTCATTTCATTTCATTTCATTTGCCTTTCATTTGCCTTTCATTTCATTTCATTTGCCTTTCATTTGCCTTTCATTTCATTTCATTTGCCTTTCATTTGCCTTTAATTTGCCTTTAATTTCATTTCATTTCATTTCATTTCATTTCATTTGCCTTTCATTTGCCTTTCATTTCATTTCATTTCATTTCATTTGCCTTTCATTTGCCTTTCATTTCATTTCATTTGCCTTTCATTTGCCTTTCATTTGCCTTTCATTTCATTTCATTTGCCTTTCATTTCATTTCATTTCATTTGCCTTTCATTTGCCTTTCATTTGCCTTTCATTTCATTTCATTTCATTTCATTTGATTTCATTTGCCTTCCATTTGCCTTTCATTTCATTTCATTTGCCTTTCATTTGCCTTTCATTTGCCTTTCATTTCATTTCATTTCATTTCATTTGCCTTTCATTTGCCTTTCATTTGCCTTTCATTTGCCTTTCATTTGCCTTTCATTTGCCTTTCATTTGCCTTTCATTTGCCTTTCATTTCATTTCATTTGCCTTTCATTTGCCTTTCATTTCATTTCATTTCATTTGCCTTTCATTTGCCTTTCATTTCATTTCATTTCATTTCATTTCCTTTCATTTGCCTTTCATTTCATTTCATTTGCCTTTCATTTGCCTTTCATTTCATTTCATTTCATTTGCCTTTCATTTCATTTCATTTCATTTCATTTGCCTTTCATTTGCCTTTCATTTCATTTCATTTCATTTCATTTCATTTGCCTTTCATTTGCCTTTCATTTGCCTTTCATTTCATTTCATTTCATTTCATTTCATTTCATTTGCCTTTCATTTGCCTTTCATTTCATTTCATTTCATTTGCCTTTCATTTGCCTTTCATTTCATTTGCCTTTCATTTGCCTTTCATTTGCCTTTCATTTGCCTTTCATTTCATTTCATTTCATTTGCCTTTCATATGCCTTTCATTTGCCTTTCATTTCATTTGCCTTTCATTTGCCTTTCATTTGCCTTTCATTTCATTTGCCTTTCATTTGCCTTTCATTTGCCTTTCATTTCATTTCATTTCCTTTCATTTGCCTTTCATTTGCCTTTCATTTGCCTTTCATTTCATTTCATTTCATTTGCCTTTCATTTGCCTTTCATTTGCCTTTCATTTCATTTCATTTCATTTCATTTGCCTTTCATTTGCCTTTCATTTCATTTCATTTCATTTGCCTTTCATTTGCCTTTCATTTGCCTTTCATTTGCCTTTCATTTGCCTTTCATTTCATTTCATTTGCCTTTCATTTGCCTTTCATTTGCCTTTCATTTCATTTCATTTGCCTTTCATTTGCCTTTCATTTGCCTTTCATTTCATTTCATTTGCCTTTCATTTGCCTTTCATTTGCCTTTCATTTCATTTCATTTCATTTCATTTGCCTTTCATTTGCCTTTCATTTGCCTTTCATTTCATTTCATTTCATTTGCCTTTCATTTGCCTTTCATTTCATTTCATTTCATTTGCCTTTCATTTGCCTTTCATTTGCCTTTCATTTCATTTCATTTGCCTTTCATTTGCCTTTCATTTGCCTTTCATTTCATTTCATTTCATTTCATTTCATTTGCCTTTCATTTGCCTTTCATTTGCCTTTCATTTCATTTCATTTCATTTCATTTGCCTTTCATTTGCCTTTCATTTGCCTTTCATTTCATTTCATTTGCCTTTCATTTGCCTTTCATTTGCCTTTCATTTGCCTTTCATTTCATTTCATTTCATTTCATTTGCCTTTCATTTGCCTTTCATTTCATTTCATTTCATTTCATGTGCCTTTCATTTGCCTTTCATTTGCCTTTCATTTCATTTCATTTCATTTGCCTTTCATTTGCCTTTCATTTGCCTTTCATTTGCCTTTCATTTCATTTCATTTCAATTGCCTTTCATTTGCCTTTCATTTGCCTTTCATTTGCCTTTCATTTCATTTCATTTCATTTGCCTTTCATTTGCCTTTCATTTGCCTTTCATTTCATTTCATTTCATTTGCCTTTCATTTGCCTTTCATTTGCCTTTCATTTCATTTCATTTGCCTTTCATTTGCCTTTCATTTGCCTTTCATTTGCCTTTCATTTGCCTTTCATTTCATTTGCCTTTCATTTGCCTTTCATTTGCCTTTCATTTGCCTTTCATTTCATTTCATTTGCCTTTCATTTGCCTTTCATTTGCCTTTCATTTGCCTTTCATTTGCCTTTCATTTCATTTCTTTCATTTGCCTTTCATTTGCCTTTCATTTGCCTTTCATTTCATTTAATTTCATTTCATTTGCCTTTCATTTGCCTATTTCATTTCATTTCATTTGCCTTTCATTTGCCTTTCATTTGCCTTTCATTTCATTTCATTTGCCTTTCATTTGCCTTTCATTTGCCTTTCATTTCATTTCATTTCATTTGCCTTTCATTTGCCTTTCATTTCATTTCATTTCATTTCATTTGCCTTTCATTTGCCTTTCATTTGCCTTTCATTTGCCTTTCATTTCATTTCATTTGCCTTTCATTTGCCTTTCATTTGCCTTTCATTTCATTTCATTTCATTTCATTTGCCTTTCATTTGCCTTTCATTTCATTTCATTTGCCTTTCATTTGCCTTTCATTTCATTTCATTTCATTTGCCTTTCATTTGCCTTTCATTTGCCTTTCATTTCATTTCATTTCATTTCATTTCATTTGCCTTTCATTTGCCTTTCATTTGCCTTTCATTTCATTTCATTTCATTTCATTTCATTTCATTTGCCTTTCATTTGCCTTTCATTTGCCTTTCATTTCATTTCATTTCATTTGCCTTTCATTTGCCTTTCATTTGCCTTTCATTTCATTTCATTTCATTTCATTTGCCTTTCATTTCATTTCATTTGCCTTTCATTTGCCTTTCATTTGCCTTTCATTTGCCTTTCATTTGCCTTTCATTTCATTTCATTTCATTTGCCTTTCATTTGCCTTTCATTTGCCTTTCATTTGCCTTGCATTTCATTTCATTTCATTTGCCTTTCATTTGCCTTTCATTTGCCTTTCATTTGCCTTTCATTTGCCTTTCATTTCATTTCATTTCATTTGCCTTTCATTTCATTTCATTTCATTTGCCTTTCATTTGCCTTTCATTTCATTTCATTTGCCTTTCATTTGCCTTTCATTTGCCTTTCATTTCATTTCATTTCATTTCATTTGCCTTTCATTTGCCTTTCATTTGCCTTTCATTTCATTTCATTTCATTTGCCTTTCATTTGCCTTTCATTTGCCTTTCATTTCATTTCATTTCATTTGCCTTTCATTTGCCTTTCATTTGCCTTTCATTTCATTTCATTTAATTTCATTTGCCTTTCATTTGCCTTTCATTTGCCTTTCATTTCATTTCATTTCATTTGCCTTTCATTTGCCTTTCATTTGCCTTTCATTTCATTTCATTTGCCTTTCATTTGCCTTTCATTTGCCTTTCATTTGCCTTTCATTTCATTTCATTTCATTTCATTTGCCTTTCATTTCATTTCTTTGCCTTTCATTTGCCTTTCATTTGCCTTTCATTTGCCTTTCATTTGCCTTTCATTTGCCTTTCATTTCATTTCATTTCATTTGCCTTTCATTTGCCTTTCATTTCATTTCATTTCATTTGCCTTTCATTTGCCTTTCATTTCATTTCATTTGCCTTTCATTTGCCTTTCATTTGTCTTTCATTTCATTTCATTTGCCTTTCATTTGCCTTTCATTTGCCTTTCATTTGCCTTTCATTTGCCTTTCATTTCATTTCATTTGCCTTTCATTTGCCTTTCATTTGCCTTTCATTTCATTTCATTTCATTTGCCTTTCATTTGCCTTTCATTTGCCTTTCATTTCATTTCATTTGCCTTTCATTTGCCTTTCATTTGCCTTTCATTTGCCTTTCATTTCATTTCATTTCATTTAATTTGCCTTTCATTTGCCTTTCATTTGCCTTTCATTTGCCTTTCATTTCATTTCATTTCATTTGCCTTTCATTTGCCTTTCATTTGCCTTTCATTTGCCTTTCATTTCATTTCATTTCATTTCATTTGCCTTTCATTTGCCTTTCATTTGCCTTTCATTTCATTTCATTTGCCTTTCATTTGCCTTTCATTTGCCTTTTTCATTTCATTTCATTTGCCTTTCATTTGCCTTTCATTTGCCTTTCATTTCATTTCATTTAATTTCATTTGCCTTTCATTTGCCTTTCATTTCATTTCATTTCATTTCATTTGCCTTTCATTTGCCTTTCATTTGCCTTTCATTTCATTTCATTTGCCTTTCATTTGCCTTTCATTTGCCTTTCATTTGCCTTTCATTTCATTTCATTTCATTTGCCTTTCATTTCATTTCATTTGCCTTTCATTTGCCTTTCATTTGCCTTTCATTTGCCTTTCATTTCATTTCATTTGCCTTTCATTTGCCTTTCATTTGCCTTTCATTTGCCTTTCATTTCATTTCATTTGCCTTTCATTTGCCTTTCATTTGCCTTTCATTTGCCTTTCATTTCATTTCATTTCATTTCATTTGCCTTTCATCTGCCTTTCATTTGCCTTTCATTTCATTTCATTTCATTTGCCTTTCATTTGCCTTTCATTTGCCTTTCATTTCATTTCATTACATTTCATTTGCCTTTCATTTGCCTTTCATTTGCCTTTCATTTCATTTCATTTCATTTCATTTGCCTTTCATTTGCCTTTCATTTCATTTCATTTCATTTGCCTTTCATTTGCCTTTCATTTGCCTTTCATTTGCCTTTCATTTCATTTCATTTCATTTGCCTTTCATTTGCCTTTCATTTGCCTTTCATTTCATTTCATTTGCCTTTCATTTGCCTTTCATTTGCCTTTCATTTCATTTCATTTCATTTCATTTGCCTTTCATTTGCCTTTCATTTGCCTTTCATTTCATTTCATTTCATTTGCCTTTCATTTGCCTTTCATTTGCCTTTCATTTGCCTTTCATTTGCCTTTCATTTCATTTCCTTTCATTTCATTTGCCTTTCATTTGCCTTTCATTTGCCTTTCATTTCATTTCATTTCATTTCATTTGCCTTTCATTTGCCTTTCATTTGCCTTTCATTTCATTTCATTTCATTTGCCTTTCATTTGCCTTTCATTTCATTTCATTTGCCTTTCATTTGCCTTTCATTTGCCTTTCATTTCATTTCATTTGCCTTTCATTTGCCTTTCATTTCATTTCATTTCATTTCATTTGCCTTTCATTTGCCTTTCATTTGCCTTTCATTTCATTTCATTTGCCTTTCATTTGCCTTTCATTTGCCTTTCATTTGCCTTTCATTTCATTTCATTTCATTTCATTTGCCTTTCATTTGCCTTTCATTTGCCTTTCATTTCATTTCATTTCATTTCATGTGCCTTTCATTTGCCTTTCATTTGCCTTTCATTTCATTTCATTTCATTTGCCTTTCATTTGCCTTTCATTTGCCTTTCATTTCATTTCATTTCATTTCAATTGCCTTTCATTTGCCTTTCATTTGCCTTTCATTTGCCTTTCATTTCATTTCATTTCATTTGCCTTTCATTTGCCTTTCATTTGCCTTTCATTTCATTTCATTTCATTTGCCTTTCATTTGCCTTTCATTTGCCTTTCATTTCATTTCATTTGCCTTTCATTTGCCTTTCATTTGCCTTTCATTTGCCTTTCATTTGCCTTTCATTTCATTTGCCTTTCATTTGCCTTTCATTTGCCTTTCATTTGCCTTTCATTTGCCTTTCATTTCATTTCATTTGCCTTTCATTTGCCTTTCATTTGCCTTTCATTTGCCTTTCATTTGCCTTTCATTTCATTTCTTTCATTTGCCTTTCATTTGCCTTTCATTTGCCTTTCATTTCATTTAATTTCATTTCATTTGCCTTTCATTTGCCTTTTTCATTTCATTTCATTTCATTTGCCTTTCATTTGCCTTTCATTTGCCTTTCATTTCATTTCATTTGCCTTTCATTTGCCTTTCATTTGCCTTTCATTTCATTTCATTTCATTTGCCTTTCATTTGCCTTTCATTTCATTTCATTTCATTTCATTTGCCTTTCATTTGCCTTTCATTTGCCTTTCATTTGCCTTTCATTTCATTTCATTTGCCTTTCATTTGCCTTTCATTTGCCTTTCATTTCATTTCATTTCATTTCATTTGCCTTTCATTTGCCTTTCATTTCATTTCATTTGCCTTTCATTTGCCTTTCATTTCATTTCATTTCATTTGCCTTTCATTTGCCTTTCATTTGCCTTTCATTTCATTTCATTTCATTTCATTTCATTTGCCTTTCATTTGCCTTTCATTTGCCTTTCATTTCATTTCATTTCATTTCATTTCATTTGCCTTTCATTTGCCTTTCATTTGCCTTTCATTTCATTTCATTTGCCTTTCATTTGCCTTTCATTTGCCTTTCATTTCATTTCATTTCATTTCATTTGCCTTTCATTTGCCTTTCATTTCATTTCATTTGCCTTTCATTTGCCTTTCATTTGCCTTTCATTTGCCTTTCATTTCATTTCATTTCATTTGCCTTTCATTTGCCTTTCATTTGCCTTTCATTTGCCTTTCATTTCATTTCATTTCATTTCATTTGCCTTTCATTTGCCTTTCATTTGCCTTTCATTTGCCTTTCATTTCATTTCATTTCATTTGCCTTTCATTTCATTTCATTTCATTTGCCTTTCATTTGCCTTTCATTTCATTTCATTTGCCTTTCATTTGCCTTTCATTTGCCTTTCATTTCATTTCATTTCATTTCATTTGCCTTTCATTTGCCTTTCATTTGCCTTTCATTTCATTTCATTTCATTTGCCTTTCATTTGCCTTTCATTTGCCTTTCATTTCATTTCATTTCATTTGCCTTTCATTTGCCTTTCATTTGCCTTTCATTTCATTTCATTTAATTTCATTTGCCTTTCATTTGCCTTTCATTTGCCTTTCATTTCATTTCATTTCATTTGCCTTTCATTTGCCTTTCATTTGCCTTTCATTTCATTTCATTTGCCTTTCATTTGCCTTTCATTTGCCTTTCATTTGCCTTTCATTTCATTTCATTTCATTTCATTTGCCTTTCATTTCATTTCTTTGCCTTTCATTTGCCTTTCATTTGCCTTTCATTTGCCTTTCATTTGCCTTTCATTTGCCTTTCATTTCATTTCATTTCATTTGCCTTTCATTTGCCTTTCATTTCATTTCATTTCATTTGCCTTTCATTTGCCTTTCATTTCATTTCATTTGCCTTTCATTTGCCTTTCATTTGTCTTTCATTTCATTTCATTTGCCTTTCATTTGCCTTTCATTTGCCTTTCATTTGCCTTTCATTTCATTTCATTTGCCTTTCATTTGCCTTTCATTTGCCTTTCATTTCATTTCATTTCATTTGCCTTTCATTTGCCTTTCATTTGCCTTTCATTTGCCTTTCATTTGCCTTTCATTTGCCTTTCATTTGCCTTTCATTTCATTTCATTTCATTTAATTTGCCTTTCATTTGCCTTTCATTTGCCTTTCATTTGCCTTTCATTTGCCTTTCATTTCATTTCATTTCATTTGCCTTTCATTTGCCTTTCATTTGCCTTTCATTTCATTTCATTTCATTTGCCTTTCATTTGCCTTTCATTTGCCTTTCATTTCATTTCATTTGCCTTTCATTTGCCTTTCATTTGCCTTTTTCATTTCATTTCATTTGCCTTTCATTTGCCTTTCATTTGCCTTTCATTTCATTTCATTTAATTTCATTTGCCTTTCATTTGCCTTTCATTTCATTTCATTTCATTTGCCTTTCATTTGCCTTTCATTTGCCTTTCATTTCATTTCATTTGCCTTTCATTTGCCTTTCATTTGCCTTTCATTTGCCTTTCATTTCATTTCATTTCATTTGCCTTTCATTTCATTTCATTTGCCTTTCATTTGCCTTTCATTTGCCTTTCATTTGCCTTTCATTTGCCTTTCATTTGCCTTTCATTTCATTTCATTTGCCTTTCATTTGCCTTTCATTTGCCTTTCATTTGCCTTTCATTTCATTTCATTTGCCTTTCATTTGCCTTTCATTTGCCTTTCATTTGCCTTTCATTTCATTTCATTTCATTTCATTTGCCTTTCATCTGCCTTTCATTTGCCTTTCATTTCATTTCATTTCATTTGCCTTTCATTTGCCTTTCATTTGCCTTTCATTTCATTTCATTACATTTCATTTGCCTTTCATTTGCCTTTCATTTGCCTTTCATTTGCCTTTCATTTCATTTCATTTCATTTCATTTGCCTTTCATTTGCCTTTCATTTCATTTCATTTCATTTGCCTTTCATTTGCCTTTCATTTGCCTTTCATTTGCCTTTCATTTCATTTCATTTCATTTCATTTGCCTTTCATTTGCCTTTCATTTGCCTTTCATTTCATTTCATTTGCCTTTCATTTGCCTTTCATTTGCCTTTCATTTCATTTCATTTCATTTCATTTGCCTTTCATTTGCCTTTCATTTGCCTTTCATTTCATTTCATTTCATTTGCCTTTCATTTGCCTTTCATTTGCCTTTCATTTGCCTTTCATTTGCCTTTCATTTCATTTCCTTTCATTTCATTTGCCTTTCATTTGCCTTTCATTTGCCTTTCATTTGCCTTTCATTTCATTTCATTTGCCTTTCATTTGCCTTTCATTTGCCTTTCATTTGCCTTTCATTTCATTTCATTTCATTTCATTTGCCTTTCATTTGCCTTTCATTTCATTTCATTTGCCTTTCATTTGCCTTTCATTTGCCTTTCATTTCATTTCATTTGCCTTTCATTTGCCTTTCATTTCATTTCATTTCATTTCATTTGCCTTTCATTTGCCTTTCATTTGCCTTTCATTTCATTGCATTTCATTTCATTTGCCTTTCATTTCATTTCATTTGCCTTTCATTTGCCTTTCATTTGCCTTTCATTTCATTTCATTTGCCTTTCATTTGCCTTTCATTTGCCTTTCATTTGCCTTTCATTTCATTTCATTTCATTTCATTTGCCTTTCATTTGCCTTTCATTTGCCTTTCATTTCATTTCATTTGCCTTTCATTTGCCTTTCATTTGCCTTTCATTTCATTTCATTTGCCTTTCATTTGCCTTTCATTTGCCTTTCATTTCATTTCATTTCATTTCATTTCATTTGCCTTTCATTTGCCTTTCATTTCATTTCATTTGCCTTTCATTTGCCTTTCATTTCATTTCATTTCATTTGCCTTTCATTTGCCTTTCATTTGCCTTTCATTTCATTTCATTTCATTTCATTTGCCTTTCATTTGCCTTTCATTTGCCTTTCATTTCATTTCTTTTCATTTCATTTGCCTTTCATTTGCCTTTCATTTGCCTTTCATTTCATTTCATTTCATTTGCCTTTCATTTGCCTTTCATTTGCCTTTCATTTGCCTTTCATTTGCCTTTCATTTGCCTTTCATTTCATTTCATTTCATTTCATTTGCCTTTCATTTGCCTTTCATTTCATTTCATTTGCCTTTCATTTCATTTCATTTCATTTCATTTCATTTCATTTGCCTTTCATTTGCCTTTCATTTCATTTCATTTCATTTCATTTGCCTTTCATTTGCCTTTCATTTCATTTCATTTCATTTGCCTTTCATTTCCTTTCATTTCATTTCATTTCAATTCATTTCATTTCATTTCATTTCATTTCATTTGCCTTTCATTTCATTTCATTTAATTTAATTTCATTTCATTTCATTTCATTTCATTTCATTTCATTTGCCTTTCATTTCATTTAATTTCATTTCATTTGCCTTTCATTTCATATCATTTCATTTCATTTGCCTTTCATTTGCCTTTCATTTCATTTCATTGCCTTTCATTTGCCTTTCATTTGCCTTTCATTTGCCTTTCATTTGCCTTTCATTTCATTTCATTTCATTTGCCTTTCATTTGCCTTTCATTTCATTTCATTTGCCTTTCATTTGCCTTTCATTTGCCTTTCATTTGCCTTTCATTTCATTTCATTTCCTTTCATTTGCCTTTCATTTGCCTTTCATTTCATTTCATTTGCCTTTCATTTGCCTTTCATTTGCCTTTCATTTGCCTTTCATTTCATTTCATTTCATTTCATTTGCCTTTCATTTCATTTCTTTGCCTTTCATTTGCCTTTCATTTGCCTTTCATTTGCCTTTCATTTGCCTTTCATTTCATTTCATTTCATTTGCCTTTCATTTGCCTTTCATTTCATTTCATTTGCCTTTCATTTGCCTTTCATTTCATTTCATTTGCCTTTCATTTGCCTTTCATTTGTCTTTCATTTCATTTCATTTCATTTGCCTTTCATTTGCCTTTCATTTGCCTTTCATTTGCCTTTCATTTCATTTCATTTGCCTTTCATTTGCCTTTCATTTGCCTTTCATTTCATTTCATTTCATTTGCCTTTCATTTGCCTTTCATTTCATTTCATTTCATTTCATTTGCCTTTCATTTGCCTTTCATTTGCCTTTCATTTGCCTTTCATTTGCCTTTCATTTCATTTCATTTCATTTAATTTGCCTTTCATTTGCCTTTCATTTGCCTTTCATTTCATTTCATTTCATTTCATTTGCCTTTCATTTGCCTTTCATTTGCCTTTCATTTCATTTCATTTCATTTGCCTTTCATTTGCCTTTCATTTCATTTGCCTTTCATTTGCCTTTCATTTGCCTTTCATTTCATTTCATTTGCCTTTCATTTGCCTTTCATTTGCCTTTCATTTCATTTCATTTCATTTCATTTGCCTTTCATTTGCCTTTCATTTGCCTTTCATTTGCCTTTCATTTCATTTCATTTCATTTCATTTGCCTTTCATTTGCCTTTCATTTGCCTTTCATTTCATTTCATTTAATTTCATTTGCCTTTCATTTGCCTTTCATTTGCCTTTCATTTCATTTCATTTCATTTCATTTGCCTTTCATTTGCCTTTCATTTGCCTTTCATTTCATTTCATTTGCCTTTCATTTGCCTTTCATTTCATTTGCCTTTCATTTCATTTGCCTTTCATTTCATTTCATTTGCCTTTCATTTGCCTTTCATTTGCCTTTCATTTGCCTTTCATTTCATTTCATTTCATTTCATTTGCCTTTCATTTGCCTTTCATTTCATTTCATTTGCCTTTCATTTGCCTTTCATTTGCCTTTCATTTCATTTCATTTCATTTCATTTGCCTTTCATCTGCCTTTCATTTGCCTTTCATTTCATTTCATTTGCCTTTCATTTGCCTTTCATTTGCCTTTCATTTCATTTCATTACATTTCATTTGCCTTTCATTTGCCTTTCATTTGCCTTTCATTTCATTTCATTTCATTTGCCTTTCATTTGCCTTTCATTTCATTTCATTTGCCTTTCATTTGCCTTTCATTTGCCTTTCATTTCATTTCATTTCATTTCATTTGCCTTTCATTTGCCTTTCATTTGCCTTTCATTTCATTTCATTTCATTTCATTTGCCTTTCATTTGCCTTTCATTTGCCTTTCATTTCATTTCATTTGCCTTTCATTTGCCTTTCATTTGCCTTTCATTTCATTTCATTTCATTTCATTTGCCTTTCATTTGCCTTTCATTTGCCTTTCATTTCATTTCATTTCATTTCATTTGCCTTTCATTTGCCTTTCATTTCATTTCATTTCATTTCATTTGCCTTTCATTTGCCTTTCATTTCATTTCATTTCATTTGCCTTTCATTTGCCTTTCATTTGCCTTTCATTTGCCTTTCATTTGCCTTTCATTTGCCTTTCATTTGCCTTTCATTTGCCTTTCATTTGCCTTTCATTTGCCTTTCCTTTCATTTCATTTGCCTTTCATTTGCCTTTCATTTGCCTTTCATTTCATTTCATTTGCCTTTCATTTGCCTTTCATTTGCCTTTCATTTGCCTTTCATTTGCCTTTCATTTGCCTTTCATTTCATTTCATTTCATTTCATTTCATTTCATTTGCCTTTCATTTGCCTTTCATTTGCCTTTCATTTCATTTCATTTGCCTTTCATTTGCCTTTCATTTCATTTCATTTGCCTTTCATTTGCCTTTCATTTGCCTTTCATTTCATTGCATTTCATTTCATTTGCCTTTCATTTGCCTTTCATTTCATTTCATTTGCCTTTCATTTGCCTTTCATTTGCCTTTCATTTCATTTCATTTGCCTTTCATTTGCCTTTCATTTGCCTTTCATTTCATTTCATTTGCCTTTCATTTGCCTTTCATTTGCCTTTCATTTGCCTTTCATTTCATTTCATTTCATTTGCCTTTCATTTGCCTTTCATTTGCCTTTCATTTCATTTCATTTCATTTGCCTTTCATTTGCCTTTCATTTGCCTTTCATTTCATTTCATTTCATTTCATTTGCCTTTCATTTGCCTTTCATTTGCCTTTCATTTCATTTCATTTCATTTCATTTGCCTTTCATTTGCCTTTCATTTGCCTTTCATTTCATTTCATTTCATTTGCCTTTCATTTGCCTTTCATTTGCCTTTCATTTGCCTTTCATTTCATTTCATTTCATTTCATTTGCCTTTCATTTGCCTTTCATTTGCCTTTCATTTCATTTCTTTTCATTTCATTTGCCTTTCATTTGCCTTTCATTTGCCTTTCATTTCATTTCATTTCATTTCATTTCATTTCATTTGCCTTTCATTTGCCTTTCATTTGCCTTTCATTTCATTTCATTTGCCTTTCATTTGCCTTTCATTTGCCTTTCATTTCATTTCATTTCATTTCATTTGCCTTTCATTTGCCTTTCATTTGCCTTTCATTTCATTTCATTTCATTTCATTTGCCTTTCATTTCATTTCATTTCATTTCATTTCATTTGCCTTTCATTTGCCTTTCATTTCATTTCATTTCATTTCATTTCATTTGCCTTTCATTTGCCTTTCATTTGCCTTTCATTTCATTTCATTTCATTTCATTTGCCTTTCATTTGCCTTTCATTTCATTTCATTTCAATTCATTTGCCTTTCATTTGCCTTTCATTTCATTTCATTTCATTTCATTTCATTTCATTTGCCTTTCATTTCATTTGCCTTTCATTTCATTTCATTTCATTTGCCTTTCATTTCATTTCATTTCATTTCATTTCATTTGCCTTTCATTTCATTTCATTTCATTTCATTTCATTTCATTTCATTTCATTTCATTTCATTTCATTTCATTTCATTTCATTTCATTTCATTTCATTTCATTTCATTTCATTTCATTTCATTTCATTTCATTTGCCTTTCATTTCATTTAATTTCATTTCATTTGCCTTTCATTTCATATCATTTCATTTCATTTCATTTCATTTCATTTCATTTCATTTCATTTGCCTTTCATTTCATTTCATTTCATTTCATTTGCCTTTCATTTCATTTCATTTCATTTGCCTTTCATTTCATTTCATTTCATTTGCCTTTCATTTCATTTCATTTCTTTTCATTTCATTTCATTTCATTTGCCTTTCATTTCATTTCATTTCATTTCATTTCATTTGCCTTTCATTTCATTTCATTTCATTTCATTTCATTTGCCTTTCATTTCATTTCATTTGCCTTTCATTTCATTTCATTTCATTTGCCTTTCATTTCATTTCATTTCATTTCATTTGCCTTTCATTTCATTTCATTTGCCTTTCATTTCATTTCATTTGCCTTTCATTTCATTTCATTTCATTTCATTTGCCTTTCATTTCATTTCATTTCATTGCATTTCATTTGCCTTTCATTTCATTTCATTTCATTTCATTTGCCTTTCATTTCATTTCATTTCATTTCATTTGCCTTTCATTTCATTTCATTTGCCTTTCCTTTCATTTGCCTTTCATTTGCCTTTCATTTCATTTCATTTCATTTCATTTGCCTTTCATTTGCCTTTCATTTCATTTGCCTTTCATTTGCCTTTCATTTGCCTTTCATTTCATTTCATTTCATTTCATTTGCCTTTCATTTGCCTTTCATTTCATTTCATTTGCCTTTCATTTGCCTTTCATTTGCCTTTCATTTCATTTCATTACATTTCATTTGCCTTTCATTTGCCTTTCATTTGCCTTTCATTTCATTTCATTTGCCTTTCATTTGCCTTTCATTTGCCTTTCATTTCATTTCATTTGCCTTTCATTTGCCTTTCATTTGCCTTTCATTTCATTTCATTTCATTTCATTTGCCTTTCATTTGCCTTTCATTTGCCTTTCATTTCATTTCATTTCATTTCATTTGCCTTTCATTTGCCTTTCATTTGCCTTTCATTTCATTTCATTTGCCTTTCATTTGCCTTTCATTTGCCTTTCATTTCATTTCATTTCATTTCATTTGCCTTTCATTTGCCTTTCATTTGCCTTTCATTTCATTTCATTTCATTTCATTTCATTTCATTTGCCTTTCATTTGCCTTTCATTTCATTTCATTTCATTTCATTTGCCTTTCATTTGCCTTTCATTTCATTTCATTTCATTTCATTTGCCTTTCATTTGCCTTTCATTTGCCTTTCATTTGCCTTTCATTTGCCTTTCATTTGCCTTTCATTTGCCTTTCATTTGCCTTTCATTTGCCTTTCATTTGCCTTTCATTTCATTTCCTTTCATTTCATTTGCCTTTCATTTGCCTTTCATTTGCCTTTCATTTCATTTCATTTGCCTTTCATTTGCCTTTCATTTGCCTTTCATTTCATTTCATTTGCCTTTCATTTGCCTTTCATTTCATTTCATTTCATTTCATTTGCCTTTCATTTGCCTTTCATTTGCCTTTCATTTCATTTCATTTGCCTTTCATTTGCCTTTCATTTCATTTCATTTCATTTCATTTGCCTTTCATTTGCCTTTCATTTGCCTTTCATTTCATTTCATTTGCCTTTCATTTGCCTTTCATTTCATTTCATTTCATTTCATTTGCCTTTCATTTGCCTTTCATTTGCCTTTCATTTCATTTCATTTGCCTTTCATTTGCCTTTCATTTGCCTTTCATTTCATTTCATTTCATTTCATTTGCCTTTCATTTGCCTTTCATTTGCCTTTCATTTCATTTCATTTCATTTGCCTTTCATTTGCCTTTCATTTGCCTTTCATTTCATTTCATTTCATTTGCCTTTCATTTGCCTTTCATTTGCCTTTCATTTCATTTCATTTCATTTCATTTGCCTTTCATTTGCCTTTCATTTGCCTTTCATTTCATTTCATTTCATTTGCCTTTCATTTGCCTTTCATTTGCCTTTCATTTCATTTCATTTCATTTGCCTTTCATTTGCCTTTCATTTGCCTTTCATTTGCCTTTCATTTCATTTCATTTCATTTCATTTGCCTTTCATTTGCCTTTCATTTGCCTTTCATTTCATTTCTTTTCATTTCATTTGCCTTTCATTTGCCTTTCATTTGCCTTTCATTTCATTTCATTTGCCTTTCATTTGCCTTTCATTTGCCTTTCATTTCATTTCATTTCATTTCATTTGCCTTTCATTTGCCTTTCATTTCATTTCATTTCATTTTCATTTGCCTTTCATTTGCCTTTCATTTGCCTTTCATTTCATTTCATTTCATTTCATTTGCCTTTCATTTCATTTCATTTCATTTCATTTCATTTCATTTGCCTTTCATTTGCCTTTCATTTCATTTCATTTCATTTCATTTCATTTGCCTTTCATTTGCCTTTCATTTGCCTTTCATTTGCCTTTCATTTCATTTCATTTCATTTCATTTGCCTTTCATTTCATTTCATTTCAATTCATTTGCCTTTCATTTGCCTTTCATTTCATTTCATTTCATTTCATTTGCCTTTCATTTCATTTGCCTTTCATTTCATTTCATTTCATTTGCCTTTCATTTCATTTCATTTCATTTCATTTCATTTCATTTGCCTTTCATTTCATTTCATTTCATTTCATTTCATTTCATTTCATTTCATTTCATTTCATTTGCCTTTCATTTCATTTAATTTCATTTCATTTGCCTTTCATTTCATATCATTTCATTTCATTTCATTTCATTTCATTTCATTTGCCTTTCATTTCATTTCATTTCATTTCATTTGCCTTTCATTTGCCTTTCATTTCATTTCATTTCATTTCATTTCATTTCATTTGCCTTTCATTTCATTTCATTTCTTTTCATTTCATTTCATTTCATTTGCCTTTCATTTCATTTCATTTCATTTCATTTCATTTGCCTTTCATTTCATTTCATTTCATTTCATTTCATTTGCCTTTCATTTCATTTCATTTGCCTTTCATTTCATTTCATTTCATTTGCCTTTCATTTCATTTCATTTCATTTCATTTGCCTTTCATTTCATTTCATTTGCCTTTCATTTCATTTCATTTGCCTTTCATTTCATTTCATTTGCCTTTCATTTCATTTCATTTCATTGCATTTCATTTGCCTTTCATTTCATTTCATTTCATTTCATTTGCCTTTCATTTCATTTCATTTCATTTCATTTGCCTTTCATTTCATTTCATTTGCCTTTCATTTCATTTCATTTCATTTGCCTTTCATTTCATTTGCCTTTCATTTCATTTGCCTTTCATTTCATTTCATTTGCCTTTCATTTCATTTCATTTGCCTTTCATTTCATTTCATTTGCCTTTCATTTCATTTGCCTTTCATTTCATTTGCCTTTCATTTCATTTCATTTGCCTTTCATTTCATTTCAATTGCCTTTCATTTCATTTCATTTGCCTTTCATTTCATTTGCCTTTCATTTCATTTCATTTGCCTTTCATTTCATTTCATTTCATTTCATTTGCCTTTCATTTCATTTCATTTCATTGCATTTCATTTGCCTTTCATTTCATTTCATTTCATTTGCCTTTCATTTCATTTCATTTCATTTCATTTCATTTGCCTTTCATTTCATTTCATTTGCCTTTCATTTCATTTCATTTCATTTGCCTTTCATTTCATTTGCCTTTCATTTCATTTCATTTGCCTTTCATTTCATTTCATTTGCCTTTCATTTCATTTCATTTGCCTTTCATTTCATTTGCCTTTCATTTCATTTCATTTGCCTTTCATTTCATTTCAATTGCCTTTCATTTCATTTCATTTGCCTTTCATTTCATTTGCCTTTCATTTCATTTCATTTGCCTTTCATTTCATTTGCCTTTCATTTCATTTCATTTGCCTTTCATTTCATTTGCCTTTCATTTCATTTCATTTGCCTTTCATTTCATTTCATTTGCCTTTCATTTCATTTGCCTTTCATTTCATTTCATTTGCCTTTCATTTCATTTCATTTGCCTTTCATTTCATTTCATTTGCCTTTCATTTCATTTCATTTGCCTTTCATTTCATTTCATTTGCCTTTCATTTCATTTGCCTTTCATTTCATTTCATTTGCCTTTCATTTCATTTCATTTGCCTTTCATTTCATTTCATTTGCCTTTCATTTCATTTCATTTGCCTTTCATTTCATTTGCCTTTCATTTCATTTGCCTTTCATTTCATTTGCCTTTCATTTCATTTGCCTTTCATTTCATTTGCCTTTCATTTCATTTGCCTTTCATTTCATTTGCCTTTCATTTCATTTGCCTTTCATTTCATTTGCCTTTCATTTCATTTGCCTTTCATTTCATTTGCCTTTCATTTCATTTGCCTTTCATTTCATTTGCCTTTCATTTCATTTGCCTTTCATTTCATTTCATTTGCCTTTCATTTCATTTCATTTGCCTTTCATTTCATTTCATTTGCCTTTCATTTCATTTCATTTGCCTTTCATTTCATTTGCCTTTCATTTCATTTGCCTTTCATTTCATTTGCCTTTCATTTCATTTGCCTTTCATTTCATTTGCCTTTCATCTCATTTGCCTTTCATCTCATTTGCCTTTCATCTCATTTGCCTTTCATCTCATTTGCCTTTCATCTCATTTGCCTTTCATTTCATTTGCCTTTCATTTCATTTCATTTCATTTGCCTTTCATTTCATTTCATTTCATTTGCCTTTCATTTCATTTCATTTCATTTGCCTTTCATTTCATTTGCCTTTCATTTCATTTCATTTCATTTGCCTTTCATTTCATTTCATTTCATTTCATTTCATTTGCCTTTCATTTCATTTCATTTCATTTGCCTTTCATTTCATTTCATTTCATTTGCCTTTCATTTCATTTCATTTCATTTGCCTTTCATTTCATTTCATTTGCCTTTCATTTCATTTCATTTCATTTCATTTGCCTTTCATTTCATTTCATTTCATTTGCCTTTCATTTCATTTCATTTCATTTGCCTTTCATTTCATTTCATTTGCCTTTCATTTCATTTCATTTCATTTGCCTTTCATTTCATTTCATTTCATTTGCCTTTCATTTCATTTGCCTTTCATTTGCCTTTCATTTCATTTGCCTTTCATTTCATTTCATTTCATTTGCCTTTCATTTCATTTCATTTCATTTGCCTTTCATTTCATTTCATTTGCCTTTCATTTCATTTCATTTCATTTGCCTTTCATTTCATTTCATTTGCCTTTCATTTCATTTCATTTCATTTCATTTGCCTTTCATTTCATTTCATTTCATTTGCCTTTCATTTCATTTCATTTCATTTGCCTTTCATTTCATTTCATTTCATTTGCCTTTCATTTCATTTCATTTCATTTGCCTTTCATTTCATTTCATTTCATTTGCCTTTCATTTCATTTCATTTCATTTGCCTTTCATTTCATTTCATTTCATTTGCCTTTCATTTCATTTCAATTCATTTGCCTTTCATTTCATTTCATTTCATTTGCCTTTCATTTCATTTCATTTCATTTGCATTTCATTTCATTTCATTTCATTTGCCTTTCATTTCATTTCATTTCATTTGCCTTTCATTTCATTTCATTTCATTTGCCTTTCATTTCATTTCATTTCATTTGCCTTTCATTTCATTTCATTTCATTTGCCTTTCATTTCATTTCATTTCATTTCATTTCATTTCATTTGCCTTTCATTTCATTTCATTTCATTTCATTTGCCTTTCATTTCATTTCATTTCATTTCATTTCATTTGCCTTTCATTTGCCTTTCATTTCATTTCATTTCATTTCATTTCATTTCCTTTCATTTGCCTTTCATTTCATTTCATTTCATTTCATTTGCCTTTCATTTCATTTCATTTCATTTCATTTCATTTGCCTTTCATTTCATTTCATTTCATTTCATTTGCCTTTCATTTCATTTCATTTCATTTCATTTGCCTTTCATTTCATTTGCCTTTCATTTCATTTCATTTCATTTCATTTGCCTTTCATTTCATTTCATTTCATTTCATTTCATTTCATTTGCCTTTCATTTCATTTCATTTCATTTCATTTCATTTGCCTTTCATTTCATTTCATTTCATTTCATTTGCCTTTCATTTCATTTCATTTCATTTCATTTCATTTCATTTGCCTTTCATTTCATTTCATTTCATTTCATTTCATTTCATTTGCCTTTCATTTCATTTCATTTCATTTCATTTCATTTCATTTGCCTTTCATTTGCCTTTCATTTCATTTCATTTCATTTCATTTCATTTGCCTTTCATTTCATTTCATTTCATTTCATTTCATTTGCCTTTCATTTCATTTGCCTTTCATTTCATTTGCCTTTCATTTCATTTGCCTTTCATTTCATTTGCCTTTCATTTCATTTGCCTTTCATCTCATTTGCCTTTCATCTCATTTGCCTTTCATCTCATTTGCCTTTCATCTCATTTGATTTGCCTTTCATCTCATTTGCCTTTCATCTCATTGCCTTTCATCTCATTTGCCTTTCATCTCATTTGCCTTTCATCTCATTTG